>JAQPPZ010016635.1:6600000-6754534 GCA_028583015.1 Wollemia nobilis
AGATCTACATATCTCTTTTATTGGTCTACGGATTTTTTGAGCCATTGGCGAATCATTCTCAATTGTCACTATATCTCCTTAACAATATCTAATCTGATCATTAATTGATCCTCTAGATTATCCTAAGATAGATGAGTTTTGCATCATCTCCCATATAGAGCCTCAAAAGGAGCCATTCCCAAGGAAGTATGATGGCTATTGTTATAAGAAAATTCAACTAAGTAGAGATAATCTTCCCACTTAGTCTTATGGTCCATGCAATACATGTGTAGCATGTCCTCAAGGACTTGGTTAACTCTCTCAGTTTGGCCATCTATCTCTAGATGGTATGTACAACTAATATTCAGTTTTGTATCCAAGGATCGATGCAAGGCTTACCAAAATTTTGAGGAGAATTTGGAATCCTTATCTAAAATGATAAATTCAAGAAATCCATGTAGTTGTACAATCTCCCTAGAAAATTTGCCAGCAATTGTGGGTGCATAATCCTTAACATTTTTATGGATAAAGTGTGCTATTTTAGTTAGTTTATCAACTACCACCAGAATTGTATCATGTTGAAATTTAGTCTTTGGTAGACCAATGAAATTTATGGCAATGACCTACCATTTTTGCAATGGAATAACATGAATATAAAGCTTTCTAGCAGGGTAAAAATGTTTGACCTTGATGCACCTCGTCGGAGCCATAAATTGTGAATCGTATGCCCGTTGGCCTTGAAATTTAATAGGTGGTTTTGTGTGTGTGTTCTGCATCAGGTGAATCTTTGATTGGCCTGAATCTAAAAAAAAAGTGTTTTCGGGACCTAACTCCTCCATCTAGTGTCCCAAAATTAGCTTATAGAATAGATTCCCAGGTTTTTTAGATTTTTTTGGTTGTTAGAAGTTTATTATCTTTTGTTATACCTTAATTTGAGACCTAATATTTTAAAGTAAGGTTTTTTATTGTAAGAGGGATGTGTGCACCGAATTTGGGCGTAATCCGACTCATTTCTATTTTTAGAAGTTTTTAGAAAGAAAATCTATTTTTAGCAGTTTTAGAAAAAAATATGTTTTTAGGGTTTCTTTGGTTTTCGGTTGCTATATGATGGATTGTAATATTTTGTAGAAGGGATGTGAATTCAGAAACCCTAATGGTGTAAACTCAGCTACAAGAGACCAACAAAATGGACTCCAATCACATAACACAAATGCAATAATGGAAGAAAACTGCAAATTGATATTCTTCTCATTTCTGAATTCACACCCCTTCTACAAAAGATTACAATCCATCATATAGCAACCGAAAACCAAAGAAACCCTAAAAACGTATTTTTTCTAAAACTGCTAAAAATAGATCTTCTTTCTAAAAACTTCTAAAAATAGAAATGAGTCAGATTGTGCCCAAATTCGGTGCACACATCCCTCTTACAATAAAAAAACTTACTTTAAAATATTAGGTCTCAAATTAAGGTATAACAAAAGATAATAAACTTCTAACAACCAAAAAACTCGGGAACCTATTCTAAAAGCTAATTTTGGGACACTAGATGGAGGAGTTAGGTCCCGAAAACACTTTTTTTGGAGAGTCAGGCCAATCAAAGATTTGCCTAATGCAGAACACACACAAAAATACCTATTAAATTTCAAGGCCAATGGGCGTACAGTTCACAAGTTATGGCTCCGGCAAGGTGCATCAGACCTTTACTTTTTGACATTCAAGATACCTTACCACAAAATTATTGATGTTCTATTTCATTCTTGGCTAGTAAAAGTCTTCCTCATGTTTTTTCGTATTTTATACCCTTCGAGATGTGAAGAATAAGGAGTGCAATGGGTTTCTTGTTAAATAAGATTCCTTAATCCACCTATTTTTGGAATAACTAGCCTATCTCTAAAGAACAACAAGTCATTCTTAGTAATAAAATATTTATCCTTGTCAGGTTCTAGCTCATCCCATGCTCGATATTTACCATAATAACTATATCCATATTGTTGTTCCCTGATCATGATATTTGGAAATAGTAGTTATGTGCCTCCTTTGATTCAAGCATCTTCTATCTTGTTTTCCTTACCTTTAATGTATTCAATTCCAAAGTCATACTCAACCAAGAATTCCATCCATCAACATTGTCTTGCATTTAGAAGAGGTTGGGTGAAGATATATCTTAGATTTTGATGGTCTATTTCTTAATTCAGAGGGCTTTCCCAAAAAATAATGCCTCTAAATTTTGAGTGCATGAACAACAACTACTATCTCTAAATCATGGGTAGAATAATTTAGTTCATGCTTTTTAAACTTTTGAGATTCATAGGCTATAATTACCTCATTCTATGTCACAAATCCTCCCAACCCTTCAATAGAAGAATTAGCGCAAACTATAAAATTTTCTAAGGGATTAGGTATCTTGAGTATTAAAGTTGTTGTTAGTCTTTCCTTTAATATATTGAAAGCTTCCTCACATCATTTTGTTCAATTGAATACTTTTCATTTCCTTTGCAAATTTGTGTCTGGATAGGAAATTCTTGAGAAGTTCCTCATAAAAAACCTATAATATCTTGTCATTCCCATGAAATTGCATACTTCATAAATATTGGTGGGTGTAATCCAATTGATTATGGCTTCAACATTTTTAGGATCAATGGCAATTCCATTTGTTGATATAATATGCCCTAGGTATTGTACTTGAGGATTGTAAAATTCATATTTAGATAGCTTTCATAAAGTTGATTTTCTCTAAGTATTTGTAGCATAATTATCATGTGTCTATTGTGCTCCTCCTTGGTTCATGAGTAAATTAGAACATTATCCAAAAATATGAGCACAAAGTGGTCTAGCTATTATCAAAAGATATTGTTCATAAGATTCATAAAGGTAGCTGGAGTTTTTTTTAACCTAAAATGTAAGATGGGAATTCATAATACCCATATTTGATTCTAAAAGTAGTCTTGTAAGTGTGATATTCTTGAATTCTTAAATGATAGAAACCAGATCTAAGATCAATTTTGGAGAATATGGTGGCTCCTTTTAGTTGGTCAAATAGATCGTCAATTCTTGGTAAGGAGTTTCTATTTTTGAAAATTACTTTATTAAGTATTATATAGTCAATACATAGCCTTAAGGATCCATACTTCTTTATCACAAAAATACATGGTCTCCCCAAGGTGAGACACTTGGATTGATCAATCCCTTTTCGATAAAATATTAGAGTTGTATTTTTAGTTCTTGTAGATTGATTGGAGTCATTCAATAAGGTGATCTAGCAGTGGGTTTGGATCCAAGTAAAGTTTGATAGAAAAATTAAATTCCTACTATGGTGGAAGACCTAGTAAATCCTCAGGAAATATATCCTCAAATTCTTAAAAATTTATGAGTTAGCTTCATTCTCTTCATATATATTCATTTTGACTACATATACTATCCCATGCATTTTTATTTCCTTCTTAAGCTATAATGCAAACAATAAATATGATCGAAAAGAACCTCATTTGTAGTAGATTCTTATCTGTTGGTTAAATTATTCAATAAATTATATCCACCTCTCTTGTAAATTGATAAGGTATTTATGAGCTTTTAGCAAATCCGTACCAAGGATGATATCAAAGGCATGCAAGGGGGCTACACACAAATGCCAATTAGTTTTACTATTAGGTAGAAGTATGCATGCATCAAACAGATACTAGTTAATTGAGTAAGTTTGTCCTTACCCATATTCTACCTTCCACCTATTTACCAAAAGTCCAAGTCTTTTTTGCATATCCTTGAGAAATGAAACTATTTGTAGCACTATTTACATTTTTACTAAGCAATTTACCTTTCAAAAGCATAGAGGTGGCTTGTCCATCTAGATTTGAATTTCTAGTTGTGGCTTGTCCATCTAGATTTGAATTTTTAATTGTCACATAATTTTGATGAGGTTATTTTTATGATGCTTTCCTTTGGTCTATTCTTAGAGAATATTTATTAGCATAATGTGGCCCTCCATAGATGTAGCAACCTATTTTTGATGCTTGAGATTTTATTTCCTTATTTTCACTAGTACCCTCTTTATGATATGACCCACTTATTTTCTAAATGAAGAGTCTCAGATTATTTTTATTCTTAATTCCTTCATTTGTAGATCTTATTCTCAAGTTTCTCTTACTCTTTTTGGCTTTGTATTTTCGATCAACAAGTGCTTCTATTAATTTTTGTTGCTGCTCCATTTTCTCTACTAGTAACTTAATTATAGATATAAGTTGTTCCATCTATCCTTGGAATAATTTGACTGTAGATGCAAGGTCTTCCATTTCTTCCTGATCATGACAAGAGCTATGTCAAGTTTTGATTTTTGAAAAGAAGCTATTCCCTCTAGTATTTTATTCCTTAATTTACTAGCCAAAATAGTGTGCAATACCTGTTTGACCAAATCAACTTAAGGTTCCTAGACAATTAAGTCTTCTTGCAAAAGTAGCATATCAAGTTAAGGTTAAACCTAGGTTTTCTTTCTCAAAAGTATTGGTGTCATTTATCTTGGGTACAAAAAAGCTATGTCAGTATTAATGTTCTTGGTTTTCTAGAAGTATATGATATTAGAGTTCTTTTATGGAATTCCTTAGGCCATATGACCTAGACATATTAAAACCTAGGCTCTAATACCAACTATGACAACCCATTCTAACATACTAATTATAATAACCTACTTTGACTCAAAGGTTTTGTTGAGTGGTATTTTCACCCAATTGTGAAAGTACACTCTCCCTTAGGATTTGGATTCCAAATCCCCTCTTGCAAAGAAGTTAAACAAACAACTTCTCCAAGGTCTCCGTTATATTAGCATTTGCATATGTGCATTAGTAATCTCAAATAAAGATATTCAATTTAAATGCTTGGAACACCTTAGTGATTGCAAGTAACTAGAAACAAGGGGCAATGTTGGTTTATTTTACCATGAAACTTTAGTGATTGTTCATTGAACCAAAATAAATCAAATGTGAGTTGGCCCTCATATGACCACGATGTAGTGCTTTAATTCCTTTTATCTTGATGGTTTTAAAATGGATTTTATCTTGCATTAAATCCTCAATGATGAATAGAATCTTCAAAATGTCACTTTAACTTATCCCTCTTAAATGAAATCAAATTTTCATCAAGATGAACAATTAAGTGCTTTAAGGCAAAGACCTTCAATATAATACTCAAATTATCCCCCTTTCGTAAAATTGGAATTTTTATGAAGAAAGGATAATTTTAGGCCCGAAATGGAAATTTGCGAAAATGCCGTAAAACATAACTCCTTCAATGAAATTGGAATTTTCATGAAGGGAATGTCATCATAGGCTCATGAATGCAAAACAAAACTGGAAAAATGAAATTTGACCTTAAAATGGAAAATTTCTATTTTCGGATTTTTAAAATCTGTGACAAAGCAGCAACTTCGGTGAATTTTTAAAAATACTAAACAACTCCGAAAATGAAATTTCAAAGTGCGTAATGGAATTATGAATTATAATCTACGCAATGGTGAAATTATTTTTGGATTTTGAAATTTTTTAGATGTTTATTTTAATGCCTGAAAATAGGAAAAAATTCTAAAATTAAAATTTCTGAAAACAGAAAATTCAAATTTTGCATCAAAATAATTTCTGGAAATGCAGCAATGCAAAAGCTCCTTCAGTTTGATGCTCAAATTACCCCTCTTTCGTAAAATTGGAGTTTTTATGAAGAAAGGGTAATTTTAGGCCAAAAATGGAAATTTATGTAAATGCCATAAAACATCACTCCTTCAATGAAATTGGAATTTCCATGAAGGGAATGTCATCATAGGCTCATGAATGCAAAACAAAACTGGAAAAATGAAATTTGACCTTAAAATGGAAAATTTCTATTTTCGGATTTTTGAAATCTGTGACAAAACAGCAACTTCGGTGAATTTTAAAAAATACTAAACAACTCCGAAAATGAAATTTCAAAGTGCGTAATGGAAGTCTGAATTATAATCTACGCAATGGTGAAATTATTTTTGGATTTTGAAATTTTTTTAATGTTTATTTTAATGCCCGAAAATAGGAAAAAATTCTGAAAATTAAAATTTTTCAGAACAGAAAATTAAAATTTTGCATCAAGATAATTGCTGGAAATGCAGCAATGCAAAAGCTCCTTCAGTTTGATAGCACCCCGTCCTGCAAAACCGAATACGTGAGAGTTTCATACATGCAACCTAGCCTATTTGATCTGTACTACACACAATCAAAGTAAACTAAGTGCTTGACTTCTAGGGTTTAAAATAATTTCCAAATTGCAAACATTCACATGAAATAACCCATCCCATGGCGTAAATTTCACATACAAATCTGAAATTTGGAAGGGGAAAGATAAAACAATTAAAATAGAGCATGCAGAAAATTTCTCATTCTTTCTTGCTAACAAGGCCTGAAATTTCTGAAAAGAAGCTTTCCCATTCAAATTATATTCCTCTTTTACACATCAAATTTTGCCGCATTTGGCCATGCCAAAAGTTCCTCCCCTGTGCATGCATTTCAATGGGTATTTAAAGATTTTCCTCCATGGCTTTTCGTTTTCTCCTCCATGACTTTTCGTTTCTCCTCCATGGCTTTTCGTTTCTCTCTTCCTTTCTTCCATATGCAATACCTTGCAAAAAAAACAAAAAACTAAACTTTACTTAAACCAACATGAAAAAATTAAAAACTAACAAAAAACAAAAAAGCTAAAAATAATCCTATTTTATTTTTATTATTATTTTTTTTTTTGTTTTTATTTTATGTTCATTTGTTTATATATATATATATATATATATATATATATATATATATTATTTTTACTTATTCCCTTTTTCTTTTTTCTTTCTTTTGTTCTATTAATTTATTTATTATTATTTTTTTTTATTCCTTTTTTTTTTTAGTTTATTTATTTTTTTAAACATGAATTAACCCAAAAGTTAATGTTTGAATTACAAACACATTAATAGACAAAAAAAACCACACCAAAAATTTATCAAAAAAATGTGGGTCCCCAAGCTTAGGGGCTAGTTGTGAAATAGTCACAACAAATGGCGACTCTGCTGGGAAATGCTCCTGAGCATTTCGATGAGAACCCAAAAAGAACACCTGAAAACACACTTCAAAAATTTAACACAAGCATCAACAAATATCCAAAGAATGCCAATAGATCAAAAATACATGAAACATCAGAATCGCTAAGCATTAGCTCAGTGTGTGCAATGAATTTCTTTCCTCATCGTTTGAAATTGATCAACATTCCATTGTCAGTTTTGCATGAATGCATATGCGAGATTGTGAATGATTTGTGTACCCTAATGAATATGCCATGAGATTTTGCTTTTATAAAATGCATAGTCACTCTTCTAGTATTATGTACAAACATTCAAGACTGCCAAACCCTCTTAGGATCCACTAGTGAATGGTTCATTATATCCCAAAGTTGGTTGTGAGTCCCTACTATCTTGAACCCATGTGCGAGTGGATGTGAAATCAGAACTTTGGGGAATCAGACTCCCAACCAACCGAGATGAGAGTTTAACCCTATCCTTACTATTCTCGATTTAGAATTCTTTACCTCACTTTGAGCAAAATAATTAAACCAATTATGGAAGAAATGGTCATGCTAGTCTAACCCTCTAAACAATCAGTGGTCTTGTTTTTAGGCAAGACATGATGCCATGCATGGGCATATCTAACCCCACAATCCAAAACTTATCTTCATTTCTTTGGACCTTGGGGATGACTATCCATCCTTTGCAGAGGACAAGTAGTACGATCCTTACAATCCGATATAAATATGAGATGGAAAAAATTTATTTTTACTTCTTGGACCTTGGGGATGACTACCCATCCTGGTTAGGGACAAATAGTACGATCCTTACAATCCAAGATTTAAATGTAAATGGAAAATATTAATTTTGTTACTTAGACCTTGGGGATGACTACCCATCCTTTGCAGAGGACAAATAGTACGATCCTTACAATCCAAGACTTATTATGAAATGAGACATAAGAGCTTTGGGGAATCAGATTCTCAACCAACCGAGATGAGAATTTATACCCTATCCTTACTACTCTATGTGGGTCAAATCAAAGCTTTGGGGAATTGGATCCTCAACCTAAGTTTGATGAGGATTTAATCCTATCCTTACTACTTTGATTTTAGGCTTTAAGCTCTATGGAAGTGGTGACAACCACTGTTTTAAGGATCATGTTGCATAATAGGATAGACAAAAACTTCTTTCGCCCAACCTTTTCCTCCAAGTTAGGTTTTGATCATTTTGCTCAAGATCCTTTTTAATGTATGAGACGTGCTTGGTTCTAGACATTTCAAGACTCACTTCCAACCTTAGGATTTACTTAGATTTATGTTATAACATAACCCTAAGAGGATTTGACATACTTAAATAATTTGCACCTAAGATGCATATGCCACTAAGATGAAATGTATGAAAAGTGAGATGGAAAATGAATGTATTACTTCTTGAATTGCAAATGAAATGATTTGTCATGCAAAACTGACTCTTTCATGCATCACAAGTTTCAAATGATATAAATTAACTGTTTGTATTACATGTGGAGCTTTTACAACACAATTCCAATGTTTCATATTCTCCTGATCTTAGGCATAAGTTGACATCTCAAATTTATCGAAACACGTTCAATAAAATCAAACACACGACTTAAATCCTAATCCAAATAGCAATCCCAAAATGAAACTTGAAAACACAAACTCAAACCAAAATCAAAATTTATATACAATATAGTACAAGATGATGCAAAGCTTGGATTATCACTTTCCTGGATCCCAAACATGATTAGAACATTTCAAAAGGCATATGTCACAATACACATGCCAAATGTTGTAGGAATCCAACAACAATAAGATCATACCAAGCAATGCAACAAACTTCAACTTCCCTCTCTCACCCCACCAATTAAATTTAGTTTCATTAGTATTCATATAGGTGAGATTCAAAATTTTAAATTGATCAGACAATGATTGATTTTCAATTTTATCATGTCTATTCTTTAAAGTGCAAATTTCATCATTCCATTCATAATTTAGAAGTAGGCTTTCCTTTTCAAATGTGAGATATTGCAAACAAGAGCCTATTTCTAAAAGTCTTGCATTCAAATTCTTCAAGAATTTAAAGCCATCAAAATCCATCAAAACATCACCAAGATTTGACATTTCATCATTAATGACATTAGCATCCAAAGGGACATCATGTAATCTATCACTTGAAATTTTTATAGCTACTACCAAAGGTAAAGATTTCACCTTGTCATCCATACTCAACCCATCATGGTTAGAATTTACCACAACTTGATGAGTGTTAGTAGCTTTTTCTTCTTCCTCATTGTCTTCTTCATCATCCAACACCTGTTCAAAAACACCAAAGTTAGGCACCCAATCAAACATGCATCCATCCTTTTCAAAACAAGAGCCTAATTTTTCAAGATATGTGTCACGTGACACCTTTCCATGATCAATGGCTTGAGTTGCCTCAAAATTCATATTTTCATTAGGATCATCAACATTATCAAACCCACACCACTTAGGTTTTGTAATTTCATGATTTTGAGATGGCATGGACATTGTAGAAACAATAGGTGGATCAAGATTTTCTATTTCTTGCCCCTCAAGGGGAACAAAAACAATTGATTCTCCTTCTTGATCCATGGTAGTAACAACATTATCCTTCTCAAACCTTTGATGAGATTCCAATCCTTCTTCCAAAACATTTTCAGATTGCACAAGACTTGTAATATCCTCATGTGAAAGGGCAATTGTATCATCCTGCATATCAATAGGCATACAAATTTCATTAGCAATTTTGGAGTGAGCATACTCTTCCCAAGAATCATAATGATCATCTTTCAAAATTAAATTGTGATGCTCAACTATTTCTTCTTCATCTTTTAATTCATCAACATGTTTCTCATCAAATTTATCTTCACCTTCCTTAGATGGTTCAATTACTTCCAAAATTGGGTTATTGCTTGTATTCAAATTGATAAGGCTATCATAATCCAAATTTGTAACCCATGATTCAATTTTATCACAATTTGGAAGGTGTGAATTTTCTTGGCCATCATTTTCAACAATGTCATCCGAAACAAATTCATCCTCATAGAATTCATCTTTTGGTGAGTCAAGGGTTTCCAATTTGTCACATGTTTCAATACTAGTTGGATCTAGCACTCCTCCCTTGCTTAAAATCATCTTCTTATGAAAATCATTAAAATCGATTTTAGAACCATCTTTTGAATCAAGATGAGTACTTTGAAGTTGATTCATACTTAAGAAAGATGGTTGATCTTGCATAGTAAGTTGAGGATTTTGAAATTGATTGAAGCTTGGGAATGATTGTTGATTCTGAAATTGATTCACATTCGAATTTGGTTGAGGTGGATAAATCATTGGGTGGGTAAAGGAAGTATTAAATGATTGAAGATTACATGATCCAAAACCCACACCATAATTTTGACAACTCAATTGTTGCTCAATTGCCATTGCTTGAGCATAGGCTTGAGACAAAGAAGTGATTAAGGGCATCCCGGGCATCCCTCGCAAATATGTGGAAATAAGTGGGTCAAGAGCATTGACATATATTTGGAGAGCCACTTCTTCTTGCAAAACATAACATGTCACTAATTGAGCATATAATCCAAAGAACCTTTCAGAAAATGACTTCACATTTTCACTTGGTCCTTTTCTGATGGTGAAAAATTGCTCATATATGCGGATTGGGTCAACTTGCTTTTTGTTGAATTGATTAAGAAATGCTGCCTCTAGTTGAGCCCAAGAAGTGATAGACCCTAAAGGTAGACTTGTAAACCAATCAAATGCCACTTTGTCCAAGGTGTAAGGGAACATTTTACAAACAACATCATCATGCCAAATTATTAATTGATTCACAACAAATTTGAATGCTCGAATGTGTTCTCCTGCAGTAATTGTCCCATTAGACCAAAATCGAGGAAGACAACTCTCCCAACCGACGGGCAAATAATGTTGAACTCCTGGTGTGTTCAATGGGCTACCTGTCATCCATGGTGAAAACATAGCCATTAGTGAATCTTAAAGAATATAACTTTAATACCCAAAAATTTTCTTTTTTATTTTTTATTTTTTATTTTTTTATTTTTTTAACATCAAATCAAATCCCATTATTCCTGTATGAACAATCAAAGCGTTAGAACAATGCATAGCAATTCATGTCCTCCTTTTAACAGTACCAATTTGTAATATTAAAAGAGGGCTACAGATAATAATCAATAGGGCATGAAATATTCAAAATTTAAATCCCTATAGCATTTAAATCATACTAAAATAAACCAATTCAAGCCCTCCTTCTAGCGCCAAAATGTTGAGTGGTATTTTCACCCAATTGTGAAAGTACACTCTCCCTTAGGATTTGGATTCCAAATCCCCTCTTGCAAAGAAGTTAAACAAACAACTTCTCCAAGGTCTCCGTTATATTAGCATTTGCATATGTGCATTAGTAATCTCAAATAAAGATATTCAATTTAAATGCTTGGAACACCTTAGTGATTGCAAGTAATTGTAAACAAGGGGCAATGTTGGTTTATTTTACCATGAAACTTTAGTGATTGTTCATTGAACCAAAATAAATCAAATGTGAGTTGGCCCTCATATGACCACGATGTAGTGCTTTAATTCCTTTTATCTTGATGGTTTTAAAATGGATTTTATCTTGCATTAAATCCTCAATGATGAATAGAATCTTCAAAATGTCACTTTAACTTATCCCTCTTAAATGAAATCAAATTTTCATCAAGATGAACAATTAAGTGCTTTAAGGCAAAGACCTTCAATATAATACTCAAATTATCCCCCTTTCGTAAAATTGGAATTTTTATGAAGAAAGGATAATTTTAGGCCCGAAATGGAAATTTGCGAAAATGCCGTAAAACATAACTCCTTCAATGAAATTGGAATTTTCATGAAGGGAATGTCATCATAGGCTCATGAATGCAAAACAAAACTGGAAAAATGAAATTTGACCTTAAAATGGAAAATTTCTATTTTCGGATTTTTAAAATCTTTTACAAAGCAGCAACTTCGGTAAATTTTTAAAAATACTAAACAACTCCGAAAATGAAATTTCAAAGTGCGTAATGGAAGTCTGAATTATAATCTACGCAATGGTGAAATTATTTTTGGATTTTGAAAATTTTTAAATGTTTATTTTAATGCCTGAAAATAGGAAAAAATTCTGAAATTAAAATTTCAGAAAACAGAAAATTCAAATTTTGCATCAAAATAATTTCTGGAAATGCAGCAATGCAAAAGCTCCTTCAGTTTGATGCTCAAATTACCCCTCTTTCGTAAAATTGGAGTTTTTATGAAGAAAGGGTAATTTTAGGCCAAAAATGGAAATTTATGTAAATGCCATAAAACATCACTCCTTCAATGAAATTGGAATTTCCATGAAGGGAATGTCATCATAGGCTCATGAATGCAAAACAAAACTGGAAAAATGAAATTTGACCTTAAAATGGAAAATTTCTATTTTCGGATTTTTGAAATCTGTGACAAAACAGCAACTTCGGTGAATTTTAAAAAATACTAAACAACTCCGAAAATGAAATTTCAAAGTGCGTAATGGAAGTCTGAATTATAATCTACGCAATGGTGAAATTATTTTTGGATTTTGAAATTTTTTTAATGTTTATTTTAATGCCCGAAAATAGGAAAAAATTCTGAAAATTAAAATTTTTCAGAACAGAAAATTAAAATTTTGCATCAAGATAATTGCTGGAAATGCAGCAATGCAAAAGCTCCTTCAGCTTTGATAGCACCCCGTCCAGCAAAACCGAATACGTGAGAGTTTCATACATGCAACCTAGCCTATTTGATCTGTACTACACACAATCAAAGTAAACTAAGTGCTTGACTTCTAGGGTTTAAAATAATTTCCAAATTGCAAACATTCACATGAAATAACCCATCCCATGGCGTAAATTTCACATACAAATCTGAAATTTGGAAGGGGAAAGATAAAACAATTAAAATAGAGCATGCAGAAAATTTCTCATTCTTTCTTGCTAACAAGGCCTGAAATTTCTGAAAAGAAGCTTTCCCATTCAAATTATATTCCTCTTTTACACATCAAATTTTGCCGCATTTGGCCATGCCAAAAGTTCCTCCCCTGTGCATGCATTTCAATGGGTATTTAAAGATTTTCCTCCATGGCTTTTCGTTTTCTCCTCCATGACTTTTCGTTTCTCCTCCATGGCTTTTCGTTTCTCTCTTCCTTTCTTCCATATGCAATACCTTGCAAAAAAAACAAAAAACTAAACTTTACTTAAACCAACATGAAAAAATTAAAAACTAACAAAAAACAAAAAAGCTAAAAATAATCCTATTTTATTTTTATTATTATTTTTTTTTTGTTTTTATTTTATGTTCATTTGTTTATATATATATATATATATATATATATATATATATAAAATTTTTACTTATTCCCTTTTTCTTTTTTCTTTCTTTTGTTCTATTAATTTATTTATTATTATTTTTTTTTTATTCCTTTTTTTTTTAGTTTATTTATTTTTTTAAACATGAATTAACCCAAAAGTTAATGTTTGAATTACAAACACATTAATAGACAAAAAAAACCACACCAAAAATTTATCAAAAAAATGTGGGTCCCCAAGCTTAGGGGCTAGTTGTGAAATAGTCACAACAGGTTCAACAAGCATTTACTAGTGAGGGAAGAGGATTGGTAAGAATATATATATATATATATATATATATATATATATATATATATATATATATATATATATATATATATATATTGTTTCCACACCCATTAAGTAATCAGTACATAGCATCAAAAACCACTTTTGGGTTATGGTCATTGCAAACGACCCCCAAGTGGATGAGATTGGCCAAATCTTATAAGAGGTGCCTTTAGTGGTTCCTTCTTTCTCACCCTCTATCTTGGGGTGAGACCCTAAATACACAACTTAAGGTTATCCTCTAAGGCCAATAACACTTATATGGTGGACATTTTGTTCCCCTCCATTATGTGTATCAAAAAGGTATAACTCCAAGTATAATTTAACTCATCTGTTACCTAGATAACATGTAAGATTTTTTTAGCGTTGATGCTATAATGCAAAATTGTTGACCACATCCCTAGATTAATATATAGTATCATGGAAAATTAAGGGCATGCAATTCACGTGGTACTGATATGGTTTCTCTTGACAAGTTAAGAATACTATGATGATTTGTCCCATTCCAACCATTGTGCATTCATATAGCCCTATTTCTTGCTAGAATTATTCTTATTCATAAATTGATCAAGGAGTCACTTTTGGTAATGAGGGTCAAGAAGGTTGAGTTAACATCCCTAGGGACAAACTTGGACTTGAATCAAGAGGGTTGAGTTAATGGCTTATAAAACATCGATTCTAATGATATCCTAGAAGGTTTGGAAAAATTGGGGAGGGAAACGATCAGGGCCAAGGGTCTTGTCAATGTGCATGGAAAAGAGGGCTTCCCTAATTTCATCATAGGAGAAAGCTCTAATAAGATTCCTATTGGTTTCAAGAGTGATGATATTAGGAATATTATAGAGTAAAGAATCATAAGATTGAATAGTACTAGAAGGTTGGACACCAAGAAGAGATTAGAAATGGTCAACTACCTCATACCTGATCTCATGGATGTTGTTGGTGATGGTACCATAATTTTTAATCAATTACTTTATTTTGTTCATGCTTCGGTGCTTAATATTTGAAGTGTAAAAGAATTTGGTATTGGTTTCACTTTATTTGAGCCAAAGCACCCTTCACTTTTACCTCTAGAATATTTCTTCCTTGGCTAAGACATAGTGATAGTCTGCCAAACATTTCCTCTCCTCTTGCATGATTTGACTGTAATTGTCTCCTTTCTAGACTTGGGATTTAATAGCATGCAACCAATATTTAGTGACCTATTTATTTTCAAATATATTTCCAAACATATATTTATTCCAAACCTTGAGATTGTGCTTAATGAAATGAAGTTTCTTAGCAACTTGGGAGATTGGAGATCCTAAGAATGATTGGGATCACCATTCATTTATGAATTCCCTAAGATTAGGATGTTGAATCCATATGGACTAAAATTAAAAATGAGTCTTGAAGATAGGGGGTTTGAGGCCTTTGAAAATTAAGGGATTATGATTAGATCCTATTCTGAGAAGGGATTGGAGAGTGGCATCTCAAAATAAGTGCACAAATTCCTTGGATAAAATAAACCTATCAAGTCTTAATTGGATGTGATGAGTATATATACTCCTATTACTCCAAGTGTATATAGACCCTTTGATATGGACATATATTAATTCATTTTTGTTCACAAATTCTTTGAAATCTTCATACCTTTTGGATGAAATGGTGTTTACACCTTTCTTATCAGATGGGTAAAGAGGGGAATTGAAATCTCCTACTAGTACCCAAGGCTAGTCTCCAAAAATATCCCTCATCTAGCTGAGAGTATCCCATAGGATGGTTTTTCCATGAGGGGTATTGGGAGCACAAATGTTTGAAAGAACCCAACTAAAATTGATCTTCTTACTACAAAAGGGCATTGATTATTCTATTAGATGAGGAAATGAGTCTTCCATCAACCTTGAATGGGTCCCACATACATAGAAATCCTCCTGAAGTATCGCAGGAAGGTCTAGCAATAAACTCACATTCCTTCCATATAGTTCTGACCACTTGATTAACCATATTTGATTCAAGCTTAGTTTATTGTAAAATAAGGATAGTGGGATTGATTTCCTTCCTCATGGTGGCATTCAACCTCATTTTTACTAGACCATTGAGGCCTCTCACATTCCATGAGAGGATCTTCATTTGGAACTCTTGGCTAAATATTTCTTCCCTCATTTGCCTTGTTGGGAGGAGGGTTTGGATATCATTACTTCATACTTATTCTACACTAGGAAAATAGGAATTAATAGTTTCTAGGTGCCATTGGCGATTTCATATTCAATACCCTTATTTATTTGATCCATTGTGGAGGATCACCTTCTTTTTTTATCACTTCCAACATCAATAGGCGACTTTTTGGAACTTCTAGCTTGATTAGGATTGAAGATTTTGGGGGATGGGGCTTGAATAGAGGGGATTTTAAGCACACCTAAACTATGAGCAGAGAGTTTGAAATTAGGAATTTTGGTCTCGAGACTCTATATGGGTTGAGGAAAGGAAGGTATAGATCTTGATGAAGAATGGCACTAAGCAGAGAAACCAAAATCAGATTGAAGGAATAGGAAGTCATATCTAATGTCAAAATCATGATTAATGGATTCTGATAAAATTTTGAAGTGATTTGGATAGGCAAACAGTGAGCAAACCTGATCACTAGAAATTTTTTGAGAAGACTCTACCACTTGCTTTCCTTTAGAAATTTCCATGGAAGGTTGACTTTCAATATTCTTCTAGGCAATAGAAATGTATTGAGAGCAAAATCTTGCATCCTGATTAGCTTTGTGGATAAGATTCTTACGATTCATTAGTGATTTCTACTGACCACCCATATTAGGTTGGTGTTCAAGCTCCTTTTTACCTACCTCCATAGCAAATTTGATCTTGGGACATTATGCTCTGAGATGGCCCTACGTGTGACATTCAACACAAAAGACCAACTTGTTCTCGTACTCAATAGATTGGCATCTACGACAAGAACCATAGATAATATTTATATGTGTAGGGAGCTTAGATTTAAGATTGGTACTGACACGAATGCAAGTATGCACCATGCAAGATCTGGATTTCGTTTCTATATTGATGGTGACTAGTTCACCAATAGTTTAGGTAATACCCTGAAGGATGTCCTCATACCAAAAATAGCTTGGGATATTAGGAAGGGGAACCCATATAGATGTCATATTGATACTATGAGTTCTAGGGTTGAAATCCTTAGCCCACTTTCTCAAGAGAAGACTCCTTCGATAAAAAAACCATAGCCCACTAGCCAAGATGCAAAAAGCATATTTTAGATTATTGAGTCTAATTTGGAAGAAACCTCTTGAAAGGGAGATCAACTCCATATTACCCATAGTTTTCCATTTTGAATATGCCCATTTTTGGATGGACTCCATATCTGACCCGCCACCTATAAATTTATTGATCAAAGACATGGATTCAATGGAGATGTAATTGGCCATCACACTATCTAGGATGACCAAATCTTGACCATTAGGGACAAGGTTCAAAGAACCTCC
Organism: Wollemia nobilis; assembly: GCA_028583015.1. Classification (NCBI taxonomy): domain Eukaryota; kingdom Viridiplantae; phylum Streptophyta; class Pinopsida; order Araucariales; family Araucariaceae; genus Wollemia; species Wollemia nobilis. The sequence goes on from JAQPPZ010016635.1 coordinate 6,617,243, forward strand.
TTGATTCAACTCTGGATTGATACACAAGCCTTTTTGGATAGTTTTCACAAAGGACACCCTCGCAAGATTTGGGAAAGATATTGGGGGTCCAACTCCATCCCCTAAAACATCAAAGCCTTTATCGAGGGGATCTCAAGATCAAACAATCTCCACATCACCTTAACGGACCACCTTGTCTACACCATCCATCCCATGTTTTGTGCTAGCTCCTCCGCCTGCATCAAATCCTCCCCCATGCTGGATCCTGCTTGCAAAAAATTCAAAATTCACCTTCTTTTTTGTTGTCATTCACCTGCCATAATAGAATATATAACACTATGATGATAACATAGGTTATATGAAAAGATGGATTATCGTATAAGTTATTTGATGTATGCCATGGTTAGTACTTTCATATTACATTCTACTAAGTATATTGAGTCAATTATTCATAAATCCTATATTATAGCATATGAGAGTAGTGACGAGGGATTTTAGATATATTACATATGCTTTACACATGGAAATTACATTCCATAGGACTTCAAATGATTTATTGAATCTTGTTGTATTTTACAATTCATATTGAAAAGTAGATACAAATGACTAAAGATCTATTTTTTATTATTATTATTTTGGTTGGAGAAGCCTTTAATGCATAAAAAAAATTACCAATTATATAGGTATAAAATGCAAAATTATAATAAACCCTTAGTTATGCAATCTAAGTTTTTTTAATTGGTTATAATATTAAAATGTCATGGCATGGCATGTATCCATATTGCTTGGTAACCATGATAATGACCAAATTTGCATTGTAATAATGGAAAACTAAAGTGTATTTCAGAATAAAACATATTTATTAAATATCACTTTGTTCATAATTAAAACAAATGGATGTTTAAATGAAGTATTATCACATGAAACAATGGTGGTTGGTTTATGCACATTGATAAAACCATTGCAAAAGATAAAATTGAGTTTTATAAAAATAACAATGACTCTTATAGATCATTAAGAGCAATATACACAATGGCCTAAGTGGAAGTGTTTTAAACCATTGCAAAAGAAAAAATTGTGTTTTATAAAAATACCGATGACTCTTATAGATCATTAAGAGCATTGTACACAATGGCCTAAGTGGAAGTGTTTTAATAGAGTGGCTTGCATCTCAAATTATGCAACCCTTAGCTAAAAAATAAAAATAGAAGCTATATGGGAAAAAAATAATTCATCATTTTATATTTATATACAGAGATAAATTAATTGATTTAGTAAATATGATTTAGTAAATATGTATGCAATGGTAAAGACTCGCAATTTTTTTTTAATTGAATATTTATCTTATATAAAAAAATTTATATTGTTATACATATTTTAATAAACCAAATATAATATCACAACAATCTATACTATGATAATATTAAAAAAAAATCCAAATAAAAGTTAAAAATTATATTTTTCAAAATTAAAATATTAATATAAGATATATAACTTAAAAAAATAAGATCATATTTAATGGCATTAACTTAATCAGTTAAATTTTTCAATATTAAGGAGGAGATTAAGGTTCAAATCTTGTCAAGCATTACATGGATAACATCCAAGCTTTGTTATAATGCCACTGTATGGTGATATGTAATAGAGATGAACTCGTTTCAATCTCATACAACTAATTGAAAAGAAAACAAAATTATAATATATATACTATGTAAATGTAAAGAGACATTAAAAAAATGTTGGTTATATGTAAAGTTTGCATAATTTTATGATGTAACCTTTAATAAAACAATATTATAATTTTTAGTTCTATAAAAAATATAGTAGTTGTATTTTTTTAAGTTTTTATTTAGAAGATCTATTTTAGGTTTTTATTTAGGAATTCTAAGTTCAAACCTAACCCTTTTTAAGACCCGTTTTATTTTAAAAAGGTAAAGTGGTTTTTATTTAATGATTAAAACATAAGGATAATATAGCCCATGCTAAGATTCAAATCTCACCAAATAGGCTATATAGAGTGATATAATGTAAAAGGTAAAGGACAACTCTTTCAAAACCTTTAACATAATATATATATATATATATATATATATATATATATATATATATATATATATATATATATATATATATATATATATATATATATATATATAAGTTATGCGTGGCTTCTATTGGAGTAATTTTCATTATAAAAACAATATATTATATTGCTCTCGTTACATTTCTAACAAGTTAATTAAAGCATATCAAATTTACATTTAGATTATAAATATTTTTTATTTTCCTTTCTATCAATCTTATGTTTCCACAATCAACTCATTCTATATCATATACCCTTTGAAATTTAAAATCTACCAATATGAAATTCAACACCGCTAATGGCTAGAATATTTGTTGCCTAACTTCTATATCTATAAATATATTGTCTATAACAACTTCACAATTTCTTAATACATTTTATTAGGATTTTTATCCACTTCCCTAATATTCCAAGATATTATTTTCATTGTTATTTGTTTTATTTGTGGGTTTAGCCCTACTCCTTGTTAGCGCTTGTGATATTTGCTTTTGTTTTCCCATATCAATATTCCTTTGCATTTCCTTCTCTTTGTTTTTGCTTCATGGGTCTTCCTCTCTTTTTTCATTCTCAGTAATACTTTCATCTTCATCAATCTATTCATTCTTCTTACATTATTCAAAGTAAGACTTGTCATCTTTAGGTTTGCCTTGTCCTGAAGGATCTGAAGTGCAAGGAATAATCTCAAAAGTACAATATTATTTATTTTACCCTAAAAATCCTAAAGTTCAAGGATGCTCTTCTATAGCAATTACTTTCTTATTTTGTTTTAAGAAATCTAAATTGTTATGGGTTTCCTCCATCCTTATTTATTTATTACTTGGATGGGATTCTATACCACTTAAGGAAAATGAAGATGATTTACTTGGAACAAACTTGACTTCTTTTGTTGTGTTTGTTTTAGGATTTTTCTCCACATATTTTTTTGCACCTTTAATTCCTTCTAAACTTGCCAAATGATACTATATTTAGGTTTTATTTGCTTCTTATTATGGAGTGGAATATCCTTGATTTGATTTAGCTTCTATACTATCTGATTTATTTGCTTTATCTTGAAATTTATCTCATGGCTAGAATTTTGTCTCTTTTTTCATAGTTTTTACTTTGCAACCTCTTGCCATGTGTCCAATATCATAATAATTGTGGCAAAAAAATATGATATTTTCATAATCTACTTGTTGATCTCATTCTCTTGATTCAAATTTTATCTTAATGATTGTGGCAAAGGTTTTGAAATATTCATAGCAATACATATTCAAGTATATACAACATGATCTTACCATTTATTAGTTAGACCTTCCTTGATGAATTCCCCTAAGGTATTTCTAATATTCTTCAAAACATCTTCATTTAAAAGTTTATATGGAAGTCTAAAAAGCCTAACCCATACTAGAAGCTTCTTAATGGTTTCTGTATGAACAAAAAAATATTCATTCCATTGTCTCAAATAAAGTGCATCAATTTTCCTAAATCATGGACCACCATCCATTATTTTATCCCTAATTTTTGAACTAGAAAATATTATAAGAAAAAAAACTTAGGGAATAAAATTCATAGAGTAATACAAATTTAATCCCCACTTCCACTTGATCCAATTTTGAATCTCCAAAAACCCTGGTCATGATCTATGGAACATATATATTAACCATCTACTTTTAAAAACCATTTTATCATCCTAAATCATCTCATCCTTTATACTCACTTCTAATGTAACATTTGGTACCTAGATTGATGTTGTCATGTATTTGCTCTTTTGTTTATCTCCAACTTGGGCCTTTATACTTCCAACTAGGGCATATTGACTTCTCATTAGGAATTTCAAATATGACTTTCATTCTATAATAGCTAATGGTGCTTCCTCCTGGCTTACACTCCCACTTGGCTCACCATCCCTCTTAGCTTGCACTCGCTCCCAACTTGCACTCTCTCCTACTTCACACTAATTCATGGATTGCACTCCCTCTTAGCTCATAATAGCCCTTGTCTCTTCATTTTCCAACATTCCTTTGCTTCAACATGTTTTTGGAAATAATGTTCCATGCATTCATGGTAAGGGTTTAAATATTTATGCACTTTGGATGAACATTCTACTCTTATGCCATGATTGAATCTTGACTTGCATTCCCTCTTAGATTGCACTTCCTCCTATCTTTGATTTTCCTCAATTTGATCAAACTTTGTTTTCTACTTCTTGCTCACACTTCCTCATCACTCCTAGATTTCACTTACACTCACTTGAGCAATTCCTCCTCACTCCTAGCTTTCACTTACACTCACTTGAGAAATTCCTCCTCACTCCTATCTTGTACTCATACTCACTTCTGGCTACACTCACTCTTGAATCATGCTTGCACTCACTTTCAGCTGCACTCACTCCCAACTTGCACTCACACTTGTTGGACTCGCTATTGGATTGCGCTTGCACTCACTCCTAGCTTACGCTCACACTCGTTGCTGCACTATCTCATGAAAGAAGAATTATGGGCAGATGACAGAACATAAGCACTCAGTAAAGTCTTCAAGCAGGTGAAATAAAACTTTAAGTGGGAGCTTTTGGGTGGAAGACGGAATAAACACATGTGGTGATTTCAAATCATGTCCACCCGAGTACGGGTTACAAAGTACCACCCATTCTATGGGAAGCTTTTTCTATTATATTAGCCCAAAGGACCTTTGGAAAGTATTACCCGATGATGGGCGGGAAAATTACTTTATGTCCACCCTCAATCACCTTCTAAAAGGTCGCCCAAGGATAGGGCAGAAACTAAGTAAAATGAACTTGGGTGGGGATTTACAAACATCCACTCAACATGATTAATCTAAATGTCTATCCAACTACCAAGATAAAATATAACTTTTGCTAAAGGTATTTTTTGGGTCTGCCAAGGGTTTTGTACCACAAATTGGGGAATATTAAAACATAAGATATTTATATCATACAAAAGCTTCAAACTACACAAATATATTTCTTATATTAACAAAAATATAAAGATACTACGATTGTAGTTTTAAAATGCTTAATGCAAAACCTATCACTGGATGCTTCTTTATCCAAAAGCTTTACAAAATTTTGAAAATTAGGTTGCACTATTGTAGGATAAACATTTAGAGGAATTTATGAAAGACTGCTACTTTGACTCATTTTTTTGCATCTACTTCATGTTGCTTCTCCTTTTTCTCCACGCTTTCTTCTCACTCCTTCTTCCACACTTGAACAAATACCATGGAATCATATATATAGATTCGGGGATGGAAGGAAAGGGGACAAAGGTTCACCAACACACTGACATGCATTAAATACAAATATGATACTAGAGGGCTTGCCAAACAACTACAATCAAATCGTGAGCTACCGCTAATAAATAAGAGTACAACAAAATATGATGATTGATGTAGAAGATAAAATCTATTAAAACGTGTGAAATCTGGTTTAATTTTCTAACATCCTCCTTTATATCAGATTTCATAAAAGCTTTGACATGAAGCATTTTCCACAACTTATTAAAATCCTCCTCCTTCAAATGTTTTGTGAAAATATCAACAACCTGCTCTTTGGACCTGCAAAACAATAACTTAGTTTCATTATATTTTACTAGTTCTCTAATGAAATGGTACATGATGTCAATATGCTTGGTCCTACCATGAAACACTAGATCCTTTGACAATTATATGGTGGAATTATTATCACAAAATATAGTTGTTGCCCCTTATGAATGATGACTCAACTCACCTAATTTTTTTCTCAACTAAACTTCCTAGCATGTGGATTAAGTGGCGGTAACATACTCTACCTCAGCATTGAATAATGTAATAATTAGTTGCTTCTTTGATGACCATGAAGTTGCTCCTAATCCAATATATAAATCATAACCGTAAGTGCTCTTTATATCATCTATATTGTCATCCCAATCGCTATCTGTGTATCCAACAAGTTCAGTATGGTCTATTCTTGCATAGAAAATTCCATGGTTTTTAGTCCCATTGAAATACCACAATATTCTTTTCCCTATGTGCAAGTGAGTGTTCTTGGTGCTTCCATAAATTTGCTATTAAATTCACTAGAAACATTAAATTGGGTATGGTTGTAGTCAAGTACATTAGACTTCCAACAAGTCTATTGTAGAATGTTGGATCAATATTGTTGTCACAATCATTCTTGCTTAGCTTCAGGTCTGTTCCAACCAGTGTGATGGCAGGTTTTCTATCCTCCATCTTAAACATCTTCAAGACATCTTGTGCATACTTGCCTTGAGAAATAAAGATACCATATGTAGATTGTGTAACTTCAATACTAATAAAATACTTCATTAGGCCCAAGTCCATAATCTCGATCTTCTTCATGGCATTTCTAAACTGCTCAAATAGAAAATTGCTATTTCTAGTATAAATTAAATTATCTACATACATGAAGACTATTATCATCTCCCATTTTGCATGTATCTTTATGTAGAGGATATGCTCATATGGGCATTTGATGAACCCATTCTCCTAAAAGTAAGCATCAATCCAACTGTACCAAGCCCTGGGTGCTTGCTTCAACCCATACAAAGCTTTTTTCAATTTTAGGACCTTTCCTTCTTGTTCCTCTAGCTCATATCCAAGATTTTGGTCTATGTAGACCTCCTCTTCTAACACTCTATTGAGGAAGGTTAACTTGACATCCATCTAGTAAACATTATGCTCCTTTTATGCTGCTAATTCTAGAATCATTCTGATTGTGTCAAATATCGCTATAGGTGCATATACCTCATGATAGTCAATCCCTGACTTCTTCTTGTAGCATTTTTCTACCAATCAGACCTTATGTTTATTAACATCACCTTGGGCATTAGACTTTGTTTTATATTCCCATTTGACTCCAATCGTATTCTTACCTGTTGGACGATCCATTAACTACCATGTTTGATTCTTCTCTATGGTTTCTATCTCATAATCCATAGCTTTCACCCATTTTTGATTATGAATTACTTCTTAAAATAAAATTGGGTCACACTCAAAAAATAAAGCAAATTTATAATGTTCTTCGTCAATTTCATTCCTAGTTATCTCATAAATATCTTGCAAGCTCCTTTTATTTGTTGGTGTCTTCAAGTTGGAGATCCTTATTTCAAGTGGAGGTGATTGTGATGATGAGGCAATGTTGATGCTAGCACCAATACTACTTTTTCAAGCTATATGTGGATGCACTATGTCTTCTTCCAAGTCCTCAAAATCAATAATTGATGGTTTTGGTTGACCAATATTGTATTTTGAGTTTCATCTTCCATGAAATTCACATCTCGACTTATGATCAGCTTATTTGTGACATGGTTATATAACATGTAAGCCTTTGATTCTTCACTATAACCAGTGAAGATGCATTTTTTTGCCTTGTCATCCAACTTTTTTCTCTTCTTATCTGGAACATGTGCATATGTTATACACCCAAAAACGCTTAAATGAGCAACAATTGGCTTCTTATTTCTCCAAGGTTCTTGAGAAATCTTGTCCTTCACACTCTTTGTGGGACACCTATTCAATAAATAAACTGCACAATATACAATTTCTACCCATAACTCATGTGGCAAACCCTTTATATTCATCATGTTGTGTGCCACCTCCATTATGGTTTTATTCTTCCTCTTTGCAACACCATTTTATTATGGTGTGTATCTAGTTGTAAACTACCTTCTAATTCCATTTTTTTATAGAAATTATGGAATTCATTGGAGATTTATTCACCTCCTCAATATGTTCTTAGAGTCTTCACGTAATAGTCACTTTGTTTTTCAACAAAATCCTTGAACTCCTTGAATTTGCTAAAATATTTTGACTTTTGTCTGATGGGATATATCCATGTCCTTCGACAGAAATCATATATAAATGTCAAAAAGTATTTGTTATCAGCAAATGTGTTGGTTTACATAGGACCATAAATATCATAATGTACCAACTCCAATGGTTTTGAAGCTCTCCAAGACTATCCTATAGGGAATGCATCCCTGTGTTACATACCGACTAAGAAAAATTCACAAACTTGATTGGGTTGCTCTATAAGGAGTAAAACCTTCACCATATATTTCTTGTGCAGCAAGTTCATGACACTAAAACTCAGGTGATCGAATCTGAGATGCCACAGCCATGTAGCATCTTTCACAACTGCACTAAATGAGAGCAACAATTCATTTTGAATCTATAAGGGAAACATCTTGTTCTTTGTCATGGACACATTTGCTACGATCCCATTTTATTTGTCTCGAATGATACATACTATATTTTTAAACTGTATAGTGTGCCCCATCTACACAAGTTATCCAACACTTAGCAAATTATGTTTCAATATGAGTACATAATACACATCAGGGATGTGCTTCATTTCATATTTCTTGGTGCGGATTATAATATTTCCTTTGCCCATGACAATTACCTTGTTTTTGTTTCCCATATTCACCTTAGATTTGATGATTTCATCCAACTATGAGAACATATATTTGTTCCCAGACATGTGGTTATTGCACCCATTGTCAAGATACTAGGTATTCCTCTAGCTCTCTTCATTATATTTACAAGTTAATAGCATATCCCCACAAACATGTGGGAAGCAAAACACATTTGATTAATTTGACAAAGTATAAATACAAACAATAGGGCCAGGATTAGCCTAGAGGTTGTGGAACCACCCAAGACAAATATAGGTGAAGTTGTAACAAATAACAACTAGCCTAATATTAATCAATCTAACAATATAAGATTGTTATGATTGAATTAATTAACAAATGAAATATTGAAATATATTCTAACATCCCCCCTTATTACAATATTTCAGGAAACATGTAACTACTAGCTATACTAGCATCCCCCCATTATTTTGAAATACATAGAGAATTACGAAACAATTCAAATTTGACACGTGCAAGTGCCTTAGTGAATATGTCTGCAACTTGAGCATTGGTGGAGATGTGCTAAAGCTAAATGTGGTGCCTTGGCATTTCGTATCGAATAAAGTGACATTGTGTATCAATGTGCTTGGTTTGTTCATGATATAATGGATTCTTAACAAGGTTCAAAACACCCATGTTGTCACATAACAAGTGTATTGGAGATTTTGATGGAAGACCCATACTTGTCAAGATGCGACGCAACCATATCACTTCGCACACAGCTTCACGTGAGGCGCGGTATTCTACCTCTCTTGATGAGATAGCAATCACATGTTGCTTCTTGCGGTGCCAAGAGACAGGACCAGATCCAAGATGAAATAAATATCTTGAAGTTGATTTATGATCATCAAATGATCCAACATAGTCGGAGTCTGTGTATCCCTATAATAAGAATTTGTTGTTTTTCTTATATTCTAGGCCATATTCCATTGTGCCATGGACATAGTGAATAACTTGCTTTGCTGCTTTCCAGTGTGTAGTCTTAGGTTCTTGCATGAACCTCAAAATATAATTGATAGCAAATACGATATTTTTCCTAGTGTTGGTCAGATATATGAGATTCCCAATCAGATGATGATAGAGAGTAGCATCTACTTGAGGTGATTTGTCATATCGCAATAACTAAAGACCTATTTCCATTGGTGTTGCCATCGGCTTGTAGTCAGTCATGCAATATTTTTCTAGTAGTGTTGTGGCATATTTTTTCTAGGATACTTTGATGTAGTGCTCCCTTTGGTTCACTTCCAGGCCAAGATAGTAATGGAGAAGTCTGAGATCTATCATTTCAAAAGATTCACTCAAATCTTGTTTGACAAAAGAGATCATTGTTTTTGAACTCCCTGCTATGAGCAGATCATCAACATAGAGTACAAGCAACACTATTTTAGAGCTTTGCTTCTTTAAATAGAGGTTTATATCCGATGGACATCTCTTAAATCCATGCTGCATTAGGTGATTATCCATTTTTATGTACCAAGCATGAGGGGCCTGTTTCAAACCATATAAGTATTTGACCAATTTGCAAACTTTTTGCTGTTGGCATTTCACTTCAAATACTTATGGTTGAGTCATGTAGACTTCCTCTTGGAGATCACCATTTAGAAAGGCACTCTTGAAATCCATTTGGTGCACTTTCTACCCATACTGTGCTGCCATAGCACAAAGAACTCGAATAGTTGTCATCCGAGCAATAGGTGCAAAAGTTTCCTCATAGTTAATGCCTTCTCTTTGAGCATAGCCCTTTGCCTTATGCTTATCTATTGTCCCATCTGCCTTATACTTGACTTTATACACCCATTTGTAGCCTATGGGCTTCTTTCTATATGACAGATCGACAAGCTTCCAAGTTTTGTTTTTCATCAGAGACTTATACTCAGCATCCATAGCGGCCTTCCACTGAGGCTCACCAAGAGCATATCGTACTGATGCAGGTTCAAGTTCATCTATTGAGGACATAAATACCATATCATCATCAATATACATATCTTATGTATCTCTCTATGGATCTACAGAAAGTTCCTCAAAATACTGACATAGATCATCAATCCCAGTAATCTATGTTGCAGCTTTCTCCTGTCAAGCCATGCTACGAGTACGAAGCCTATCCAATGTCAAATTTGGTGGAGTGGATAGCTTAGAGTCTCTAATCATACTTGTATACCACTTTGGATTCTTATTCTATGGAGATGAAGAAGATGAAGAAGGACCTCCAACCTTGGATGAAGGAGACTTCTCAACCTTAGTTTCCACAAGGTCTAGGTATACATCTGATGTGTTTTTTGATGTGAAAGCCTCATCAAAAACTACATATCTATTGATGTGTATATTCTTGGTTAAGGGATTAATCAATCGATAACCCTTGGAGTGCTCATCATACCCAAGAAGAATGCACTTCAATGTCTTCTCATATAGCTTATTCCTCTTTTATTTCGATATGTGCATGAATGCTTTACAACCAAAAATGCATAGATGAGAGATGGAGGGTTTTATGCCACTCCATGCTTCCTATGGAGTCATTCCTTGTAGGGCCTTAGTGGGTGCCTTATTCAATATATATCTTGCTGTGGTGACTGCTTCTGCCTAATATTGTTGACCAATTCTAGCTCCTGTGAGCATGCAATGAACCATTTCCATGATGGAATGATTCCTCCTTTTAGCAACACCATTTTTCTGAGGAGTATAAGCAGTAGTCAACTGTCGTGTGATCCCAGTTTTAGTCAAGAACTCAAAAAATTCTTTAGAGGTGAACTCCCCCCCTCGATCTGAGTGGAGGGTCTTGATAGAAGTCCTTGACTCATTTTCAATAGATTTTTTGAATTGCTAAAAAAAGCCAAATGCTTTAGATTTCAATTGAAGAAAGAATACCCACATCTTTCATGAGTAATAATCCATGAATAACTAAAAATACCACTTATCCCCACAACTTTTGGGACTTAAAGGACTGCACAGATCAGTGTGAACCAACTCTAGAGGTTTCTTTGCTCGTGTAGAGCTCCTTTCAAAAGGCACTCTATGTTGCTTTCCTACCAAGTAGTCAAAGCAAACTGGCAATGTGGTAGAAAGGAAAGGAAGACCCTTTACCATTTCATACTTACTTAACTCAAGTAAGTAACCAAAACTTATATGTCCATATCTCTTGTGCCATAGGGAAGTTGCCTCCTTTGTAGAGACAATCATGGCTACATCTGGAGAAGAGATAATATCTAGGGCAAATAAGCCATGCTTATATGAAGTGGTTGCAATGTTCTTACCCCTCCTTGTGATAGAACAACACTTCTTGCCCCCCTCAACACTAAATTTTACAACCATATTTTTTTCCAAAATTTGTGTGACTGACAACAAGTTGTTCGCTAATCCTGGAACATAGACTTCTCAATCTGGCACTTGCCATCAGGAAGAGTAACAGAGACTGTTCCTTCTCCCTAAACCTTGTAGGTTTTATCATCGATAATAGTGACAGGTTTGCCCTCTTTGGCCTCAAAAGACTCAAAACATGATTTCTCACCAGACATGTGCTTACTGGCTCCAAAATCGACATACCAAATAGGATCCGTCTGCTTGGATACTATGGTAGTCATGAGCACTTTGTGTGCTCTCTCAGAATTTGTGTCAGATTCTTCAACAACAACATTCACTTGCTGTTGTTTTTTCTTTTGTGGTTTGTTCTTGTTAGCATATATGTCTTACATTATTGAAGCAAAAGGGTAGCGCACGTAGGCGCTCTCTAGGTTGGTTTAATAACCACCAAGTTGGTTTCATAAACCAACTTATTGTAACCACATTGTAATCTTTATAATTGATATCAATCGGAATGAATCATTGCTTCGTGAAACTCTACATGGTATCAGAGCGCAAGGTTGGGCAAGGTGGTTCGATGGCGGTTGGGCAAGGTGGTTACTAACTACTCCTCCATTCATGAATACACTCCAAGACGCAGGCTTTGGGAGAGGCAGTGAAGAGACAAGACATAGACGCGACCAGATCACGCAAGACAAGACACAGACGAGAGGCAGTGAAGAGACAAGACATAGACGCGACCAGACCACGCAAGACAAGACACAGACGCAACCAGACCACACAAGACACAAAATAGATAAGGGACAAGACGTAGACGCAGAGCACCAGACCATACACGGGGTATTTGTGGACGAACGAGTTACGTGGCACTGAGAAGTTGGTTCTCCGAACAAAATGGTGAACAGGTGACCGCCCGAAGGCAGTCACCTTCAAAGAAGGCTTTCGCAGTCTTTATATCACTGCAAGTGCATCCTTCGGATGCATGTGGGATAATCCCACTTATGTTTTTTTTTAAAATGTTTCTCCGCTCCTTCTATAGGAAGCGGGTGGTGTTGGTTCATTCACAACGCCCCTTGTAGCACAGTTGGTTGGGCTGTGTACTGCGCTGCACCCGGTCTCGGGTTTGAATCCCACTATGGGATAACAAAAAGGGCTACATAATTTTTTTTGACGTCTCTCCACGTTTTTTGATGCCCGACGCCTCTTGTTGACGCCCTATGCATCCTTTTGACGCCTGGTGGATGACTTTGATGCTTGGCGGGTTTGGTTGACACCTGCGCATTATATTTTGATGCCCAGAGAAGCATTTTGACGCCTATGTTGTCCAAAATTGACACCTTAAAAGGCTTCCATCAACATTTTTTTGGAGTTAAGGTACAATTTTTTTTTCTTCCTTCTCTATTTTGCCAAACGAAAGGGGGACAATCTTCACATGATTCATTTGCAAAATTGTCAGATAAAGGGGGGAAATCAAAACATTTGTGAAAAAAAATCTGCTAGATTTGTAATAGGTGTTTAAATTTGTGGGCATTTGTGATTTGTTTTGCATTTAAATATTCTGTTTTCTTGCATTAACAATCATAAATTATAGATAAAAATAAGACCCCAAATTTATACCCTATTTGTGCAATTTATTGCACAACAGAGTTCGGTATTTGAGATACCTCTGGTCCACACTTACAGGTAATGTTGTCGTGCTTTGGACTACTGTATTCGCCGCCTAATATAGCTGCAACAACGACGTCCGAGCTTGTTCTCTATTAATCATCAGGGAGAAATAAGGCAAACCAGATCTATTTTTTTTCCATTTCATACCCACATCGTGATTGTTGTTAGGCGTAAATCCTGACGAAAGTTTTTTTTCCAAAGTGTTTAGGGGAAGTTACGCCCCACGCATGAGGAATAAAACTTTCTATGGTAGGTGTCATTAACAACACGATGCCCTTTTAGTATCGCCTATGTTCAATATATTGTGCTTCTCATATGTACTTATAGTCTCCCTCACGTAAGGGCGGGTACATATTGAGTAGTATACTCGTTCATATATACCTATAGTCTCCCTCACGTAAGGGTGGGTATATATTGAATGGTTACGATATAAATATCTAGTAGGTATAAAGAAAGGGAGACCAATTGGTGATATAAGGAACCTTCATAATGGCCACAATTCACAAGTATCTCTCAGATTCACAGTTGTTGAAAGGTCCTAACTTTGTTCCATGGAAAACAAAGATGAAAGCCATTCTTCAGCTTGGAATATTTATGGGATGTAGTGACTGGCACTGCAAAGCGCCCTCAGACAACAGGAACAGATCAAGATGCTTGGGATAAGAAGGACAAGAAGAGTCTCGTGTTTATCTTGCTTGCTACTACAGATGAGGTGCAGCCTCATATTTGTGATGCAAAAACTAGTAAGGTAGCTTGGGATGCCTTGATCACGAGTATATGAAGGAAAGAATCAATCCACTATTCTAAACCTTCAAACTCAACTACATACTCTTAGTATGAATTCTGGGGAAACAGTTGATATATTCCTTTGTAGAGTGGCTGACTTGAAAGCCAAATTGAATGCCATGGGAAAACCAGTGGATGATGATATCTTGAAATCTGTCATCTTGAGAGCATTGCCATATTCCTACAAGATGTTGATCACTTCTCTCAATGTTTCTCGTAGACAAGTATCATTTGTGGAGTCGGTAAATTTGCTTCAGATCGAGGAGGCAAATCAGGTTCGGAAAGATGACGTGCCGGATAATGCCCTTTCCATACAACAAAGTGGTAAGAAACAAGGTCAGTTTCAAAAAGGGGGTCCTTCTTCCAAAGGAAAAGGGAAGCAAAATCAGCAGAAGGATAAAAAATATTGCAAGATTTGTGATATGAATAACCATGACACCAACAGGTGTTGGTTCAAAAACAAGCAACAAAATGATCAAGGTCCTAAGAAGAAGGGCAAAGACAAACAAAAATACAACAAGAAACATAAGCAACCTAAAGGCCATGTTGCTAAAGGCCATGTTGCTTATGCTGACTCCAACTCAGACTCAGATTCTCCTGGGTCCGATTCAAATTCTGACTCTGAAAGAGCACACAAGGTGCTCATGACCCATACTTCGTCTTCCCAGATAGATGTTGTATGGTATATTGATTCGGGAGCTAGCAAACACATGACTGGGGACAAATCATGGTTTGATACTTTTGCGGAGAAAGAAGGTAAGCCAATCACAATTGCTGACAATCAAGTCTATCAAGTAAAGGGAGAAGGGGATGTTTTGGTGTCCCTTCCTGATGGTAATTATCAAATTGAGAAGGTTCTCTATGTTCCAGGATTAGCCAATAATCTGCTCTCAATCACACAAATGTTGGATAGAAACATGGATGTCGTGTTTCGAGTTGTCAAAGGCAAGAAGAGATGTTTTATCACCCACAAGTGGTAAACATGTTGCAACCGGATCCTACAAACATGGCTTGTTCATTCTAGATGCTCTTTCAACTCCTCATGTTGCTCTGGCTGCAACTACAAAGGAGGCCACCTCTCTCTGGCATAGACATTATGGGCACCTCAATTCAGGATATTTGCTTGAATTACATAGATATGGGATGGTGAAAGGTCTTCCTCCACTCTCATCTATCTTACCAGTGTGCTCGGATTGCTTAGCAAGGAAGCAACACAGAGTACCTTTTGAAACTAGCTCCTCTCGAGCTACAAACCCTTTAGAGCTGGTACATACCGATCTGTGTGGTCCTATGCCAACCAGCTATGGTGGAAAGAAGTATTTTCAACTATTTGTTGATGATTACTCACGAAAGATGTGGGTTTTCTTTCTTCAGTTGAAATCGGAAGCATTTCTCTACTTTCAACAATTCAAGAAACTTGTCGAGAAGGAGTCGGGATGTTTCATAAAAACCCTCCGCTCAGATCGAGGGGGGAATACACCTCCGAAGAGTTTTCAGATTTTCTTAAGAAACATGGGATCAAAAGACAACTGACTACAACCTATACACCTCAAGTAGAATGGAGTTGCAGAAAGGATAAATCGTTCCATTATGGAAATGGTTCGATGTATGCTAAAGGGAGCACATCTTGAGGATCAATATTGGGCGGAAGCAGTAAACACAACATCATACCTCCTAAATAGAGCACCCACTAGAGCTCTACAAGGGAAAACACCACAAGGAGCTTGGAGTGGTAAGAAACCCTCCATTTCTCATTTAAGGGTGTTTGGATGTAAAGCATTCATGCACATTCCAAAATAGAAAAGGAGGAAGTTGGATGAGAAAACCCTGCAGTGTATCTTTCTTGGCTATGATGAGTATTCAAAAGGTTATCGATTGATTGATCCTAAGACCAAGAAGACACACGTAAGTAGAGATGTTGTATTTGATGAAGCTTTCACATCAAAAGACACATCTACAACTTGTATACCTAGATGAAGAAGAACCTAAGAAGGAGGTTCCACCACAACAACAAAGAAAGTCCCAAAATGGTATACTAGCACTTTGAGAGATGCTAAGTTGAATTCCCTTCCAGATCTATCTCTAGATAGGCCATGTACTCGCAGTATGACTCAACAAATGAGAGCAGAGGAATCTACTTCAGAGGTTGACGAACTTTGTCAACACTTTGATGATTTGTCAGTGGGTACAAAAAATGATAGAGAAGAAGATGAGGATGAAGAAAAGGTTTATATGTCTACATTGAATGCAAATGAACCCACAACGGTTCAATATGCACTTGATAAACCACAGTGGAAAGAGGCCATGGATGTAGAACATAAGTCTCTCATAAAAAATAATACTTGGAAGTTAGTCGATCTTCCAACAGGAAAGAAACCCATAGGCTGCAAATGGGTGTTCAAAGTGAAGTATAAGGCAGATGGATCTATTGATAAGCATAAATCCCGACTTGTTGCGAAGGGTTATGCTCAGAAATAAGGCATAGACTATGAAGAGACTTTTGCCCCTACTGCAAAAATGACTACCATTCGAGTACTTTGTGCCATGGGAGCTCAGTTTGGGTGGAAGTTGCATCAGATGGATGTTAAAAGTGCTTTCTTGAATGGTGACTTACAGGAAGAAGTATACATGACTCAACCAGAAGGATTCGTGGTCGAGGGGCAAGAACAAAAAGTATGCAAGTTGATCAAATCCTTGTATGGGCTCAAACAAGCTCCTCGAGCATGGTATATCAAGATAGACAATCACCTTGTGCAGCATGGATTCAAAAGAAGTCCTTCAGATGCAAATCTCTATATTAAGAAAAATGGTTCCGATATAGTGATTCTTGTACTTTATGTAGATGATCTGATCATAACAGGAAGCTCGAAAAGAATGATTGACTTAGTGAAAAATGATTTGAAGCAATCCTTTGAAATGACAGATCTAGGACTTTTGCACTATTGTCTTGGTTTAGAAGTTACTCAAAAAAGATTTCATATTAGAGTAACACAAAAGAAATATGCCAAGACTTTAGTAGAAAAATATCGGATGACTAACTGTAAGTCAAAAGCAACTCCAATGGAGCAAGGACTTAAGTTATCATGATATGATGAATCACCTCAGGTAGATGGTACTCTCTATCGCCAATTGATTGGGAGTCTCCTATATCTGACAAATACCAAGCCAGATCTCAGTTTTGTTGTGGGCTATCTTTCAAGGTTCATGCAAGAGCCTAAGATGAGTCACTGGAAAGCAGCAAAAAGAGTTCTTCATTATGTTCGTGGTAGTACAAATTATGGTCTGGAATACAAAAAGAATAATAAGTTTTTCTTACTAGGATACACGGACTCGGATTATGCTGGATCCATTGATGATCGTAAATCCACTTCTGGATATGTTTTTCATCTAGGATCTGGACCTGTCTCATGGCATAGTAAGAAGCAGCATGTGGTTGCTTTATCTTCTATAGAGGCAGAATATCGTGCAGCCAGTGAAGCAGTCTACGAGATAATGTGGTTAAGTCGCATTCTTACAAACATGGGTCTTCCAAAGAATCTTCCTCTTCATTTGTTTTGCGATAATCAAGGTGTTTTGAATCTTGTCAAAAATCCAATTTTTCATGAACGTACCAAACATGTTGATACCAGATGTCATTTCATTCGAGATGAAGTTCCAAAGCACCATATACAACTTCAATACATTCCTACTGATGCGCAAGTTGCGGATATCTTTACCAAAGCACTTGGACGTATCAAATATGAAAAGTTTCGAGATACTATTGGAATTTGCCAATAATGTAATAAGGGGGGATGTTAGCATATATGTCTTACATTATTGAAGCAAAAGGGTAGTGCACGTAGGCGCTCTCTAGGTTGGTTTAATAACCACCAAGTTGGTTTCATAAACCAACTTATTGTAACCACATTGTAATCTTTATAATTGATATCAATCGGAATGAATCATTGCTTCGTGAAACTCTACAGTTCTGGCCTTTATATTTTAATTGTTTATTCTTATGCCAATATCTGTTTGTATCATAACCTTCTTTGTCACAGATTTTGCAATATCTCTTTTCTTTTGAGGTTGAGTTGGTTTCCCTTTTGAATCCTTTTGAGAACTACCTCCATTATAAAAATTACCCTTCTTCTTGTTTTTCCCCTTCATGTTGGTGTATAGGGTAGTGTTAGAAGAATCGTCTCGCTATAGTTGGTGTGCCTCCTCTTCTTGAAGCATATTTACCAACTCAACATAGGTAACTTGTCTCTGTGATACATGAATGGAGGTAATCAACACTCTAAAATAATCCGGTAGAGCTCTCATTACCACTGAGGTAAGGAGCTTATCATCAACTGGTGTTGCTAAGGAATTCAATTTTCCTTTCAACGTAGACACTCTGCAAAGAAAGTTTTCAACTGTCTCTCCTTGTTTCATGCTTAGACTGTGTAATTAAGACTGAAGGAATAGAATGGTGGAGTCATTCTTCCCTTCATATATAGTTTTAAGGGCATCCCATGCCGCTTTACTATTTGGACAGTCAGCAATATGAGGTTGAACTTCATAAAAAACAACAAGCAAAATGAGCACCTTTGCTTTGCTATATTTCTTGTCAAAGTATTTCTGATCAGCAGTTAGAGTTGTTGCTCCAACTGTAGATGAAGGTCTTACTGTTGTTCCACAAACAATTTCCCAAAGATCATCCATCTCTAGGATTGCCTTCATTTTGTTTTTCCATGGTGTATAATTTGGACCTTTCAATAACTGATGAGCACCAGTCATTAGTTTTGGAGACATTGTGAAGGTTCCTTATAACACCAAATGGTCACCCCTTCGATATACCTTAATTCCAGGCCATTATACTGTACAAAATACTCGCCCTTACGTGAGAGAGACTATAGGTATTTTGAAAAACCAAAAAACTTACTCGCCCTTACGTGAGGGAGACTATAGGTAATTTTAATGATTATACGATACGTGGTACTTAGGCGGTACTGAAAGGGAATCACCTCGTTGATGGCACCAACCTTAGAAAGCCTTCAATCCACATGTGTGGGGCGTAACTTCCCCTAAACACTTTGGATATCCGAACTTTCATCTGTATTTAAGCCTAAAAACAAGAGTGATTGGGGTAGTGGATGGAGTGAAACAATAGCAAAAGAAACAGACATTTTCTATATCTCTCTTCTGAATGTGAATTTGCAGAAAAAATGGGTTTATTTTTTATTTTTTATTTTTATGCTTTATGCTTTAGAAGTAAATGCTGAAAAATGAAAGCATCCATACACCATTAAAGCAAAAAAATGACCCTAGGTATCGGTTACCACCGAGAATGCACCTATTACAAGTTTTGCCAAGTTTCTTGTAGAAATGCTTGAAAACAAATTGCTCGCTATTTGCCCTTCAATCTTTTGAGAAAAAATCACTCCCAATCCCCCCTTGATTTTTCAAAAAAAAAAACACTCCCCTCTTTAAAATTTTCTTTTATAAAGAATTTTCAAATATTCTTTTATAATGAATAGTTTAAAAAATAACTTTTAATTTTCATAGTTAAAAAAAGATTACTCAAAAAAATAACCTTTAAAAAAATATTTAAAGAAAATTAAAGTTGCATTTAATTTAACTAAAAATTAAAGAATTAAGAAAAAAAATATATATTTTTTATACATTTGTGCAGGAGAGTGGTCGACGGGACTCGAACCCACGACTCGAGGGCTCCCAGAGCCCTTACCACTCGACTCACAACCGGTGAGCCAGTGGGTTGATCTGGGAGTAATCCTCGGTGCCCTCCGCCTTAAACTGCGTTTGAAGGCATAAAGCTTTCCGCGACGACGCTCCCTCCTCCACCACCGCTCGAGCGGAGCGTAGGTGGCGCTGCTCGGGTGGATCCATCGGTAGCTCGGGGGTGGTGCAGAGGAGGCGATGTGGTGGCGCATGGGTGGCTCAGAGGTGGCGGGCTCATAGTGATCCAAAAAACCCAAATAAATCACTCAACTCAAATCTCTCTGAGCTCGTTTCTCCTATGCAATAGCATTTAGACCAATCAAAATCTTAAAAAAATGCAGAACAAGGGAGAACAAACTAGCTCGATGTCTGCCTTTGACGCCCACTATGTGAATAAAATCGGTATTGGAGGGTTTTGGAGGACTTGGATCAAATTTTTATCTAGCCAATGTTCTCCGATTGGCCTCTACCTTCCAAAAAACACTCCTCCTTCGAAGGCACTGTGACCACAGTTAACAAAAAATAAGAGGTGCAATACTAGTTTGACATCGTTCGCAGGTGAGAAAGAAGAAAATGACGTGCTGTGTTGGTTTGATTTCATTTTTTTGGAGGCTTCGATGTCTTTTATCCCACACAGATGAGAAGGGCAATCTTAGAAGGGTTTATTAGACCCTTTACTCCACAATGGAGTATCTCTTCTCGGGGAGAGGTTCTTACCCGAGAGGGTCATGGGGTAGCCGCGGTGTTGGCTCCCACGGCATGTAGGCCCTTTTGATTGTCGATCGTGCAATCGATCTTTGCCCTTTAGATCTCCTCTTTCGACCTTCGATCCTCTTTCGACTTCGGTCGAATGCTTCACCTCTTTGACCGAATAGTCAAAAAAAAATTCAATGAAAAAAAACGAGAAATTAAAAAAAAAATTCTCAACCTCCCTAGCCTATAAAATTCTGAGAAAAAATATTTCTCAAACTCCCAAGCTGTTCCTCCAGAGTGGCGATTCTCAATGCTACTACGAGATCATTTAAAAAAATGAGAGTGGTGGAGAGATTTGCGTTTTCTTTGATACCATGTGAGAAGCGAAACACATTTGATTAATTTGACGAAGTATAAATACAAAAAATAGGGCCAGGATTAGCCCGGAGGTTGTGGAACCACCCGAGACAAATATAGGCGAAGTAACAAATAACAAATAGCCTAATATTAATCAATCTAACAATATAAGATTGTTACGATTGAATTAATTAACAAATGAAATATTGAAATATATTCTAACAAAACATCTCTACACTTTGCATTTTTAATTTCATTTATATAATGGGCTTGATGTTTATTATCCTTGGTCAACTTCTTTCTATACTCATAACTAAAATGACCAAATTTCTTGCAGTAATAACATTGGATATTTGATTTATCATACCTCTGTTTTGATCCACCTTGTTGATTTCTACCATTGTCTCTTCCTCCTGCTTGATGGAAGTTGCAGCTGGTTTCTCCTTCATTAGAGTTTGAACTTCCTCCTCTCTTCTGGCCTCTTCCATGCTTGCCTCTATAGCTTTGTCCTCTTCATCCTTGAGAACACCAGGCATTCTGGTGGGATTATTCTCTTCTGCCACTGTCTTGAAATGAGACCTGAGTCTTGAATACTTACTTCAATGAAGATTGAGATGAACAACTCAGCCTCTACTCATGTGTTTGCAGACTACCCATGAGCTAATCTACTGAGAGGGTTGTTAAATCCTTTGATTCTTCAATCATTATCACAACTAAGTCATACCTTGCTGCTAAGCTCCTCAATATTTTCTCCATAATTCTCTAGTTCTTCATATTCTCACCATTAAACATCATCTGGTTGATGATACCCATTATTCGGGTAAAGAAGTCACCCATGGACTCTGATTAACTCATTTGTAAGTTCTTGAACTCCCTTCTCAACATCTACAACCTCACCAATTTGACTTTGTTGATAAACTAGAAGGAGGTAGCTAATATTTCCCATACCTCTTTTTATTTGGTTGCTGCTACAATTCTCAGGAAAATGGTTTCCTTGACTACTTGCATTATATAAAATAATGCCTTCTGGTCTTTCTTTCGATTTTTCTTCAATAGATCTAATTTTGCTTCGAAGAGAGCGCTCAATGCTGCTGCATCTACGGGTTTTGGATACCCATTCTCTACCAGGTTCCATAGCTCCTAAAACTCGAACACAATCTTCAATTGAATGCTCTAGTAGTTGTAGTTCTTGCCATTAAATCATGAGATCTGCAACTGCAAAGAATTACTGCCATAAGCTATTGCTTCTTATCATCGATGAGGAGGCACTAGCTTTGATACCAATTTGAAAGAAGAATGATAGGTAGATGGGAGAACAGGACCGCGTGGCGGAGTCTTTAGGCAAACGGAATAAAACTTCAAGTGGGAGATTTTGGGCAGAAGGCGAAAGAAGCACGGGCGGTGATTTTAAATCATGTCCGCCTAAGTACAGGTTGCAAAGTACCACCCATTGTATAGGCGGTATTTTCTATTATATCTGCCCAAAGTACCTTTGGAAAGTACCACCCGATTATGGGCGGGAAAATTACTTTATGTTCGCCCTCAATCACCTTCTAAAAGCTGCCCAAGAAGAGAGCGAAAACTAAGTAAAAGGAACTTGGGCAGGAATTTGCAAATATCTGCCCAACGAGATTAATCTAAATGTCCGTCGAACTGCCAAGATAAAATATAACTTCCTCCAAAGGTACTTTTGGGTTCGCCAAGGGTTTTTCACCACAAATTGTGGAATATTAAAACATAAGATATTTATATCATGCGGAAGCTTCAAAATACATAAATATATTTCTTATATTAACAAAAACATAAAGATACTGCGATTGCAGTTTTACAATGCTTAATACAAAGCCTATCACCGGATGCTTCTTTGTCTAGAAGCTTTACAAACATCTGCAAATCAACCTGCACTGTTGTAGGATAAACATTTAGAGGAATTTACGAAAGACTGTTGTTTTGACTCCTTTTTCTACGTCTACTTTGTGCTGCTTCTCCTTTTTCTCCATACTCTCTTCTCGATCCTTCTTCCACACTCAAACTAATACCAAGGACTCATATAGATTCAGGGATGGAGGGAAAGGCAGGAAAGGTTCACCAACACATTAACATGCATTAAATGCAAACATGATGCCAGAGGGCTTGCCAAACTATTGCAGTTAAATCGTGAGCTATCAGTAATAAATGTGAGTACAACAAAATCCGACGATTGATGCAGAAGATAAAATCTGTCAGAAGGTATAAAATCTGGTTTAATTTTCTAACATCTTCCAAATCACTAATTTTTCAATGAGTTTACACAAGTTTTTGTGAAGGGTCTTGGTCCCCCATAGTGAGTGGGGTTCGAACCTTAGACATCTTAAAGAGTGGCCAAAGCCCTTACCATTGTTGCAAGCTTACAACTCATCATCATATATTTTATTATGTTTAAATAACATTCGATTTATAATTTAATGTACTTTACTTCGTTATTATTATAACAAATTTTAATTTTAATATTTTATAATACTTATTATAATAAATTTGTATAAAAATATATAAATAAATTTAAACAATATAAAAAATACAAGATAAAATATATAAAAATATATATTCATATAGGACAGATAACGTTGACTTTTGGTAGGATAAATTTAGTATTGTCAACTTAAGTGCACATGGCAATTTTATATTAAAATATATAAATCAATTTAAACAATACAAAAAAAATAAAAGATAAAATATATAAAAATATATATTCATATAGGATAGATAACGTTGACTTTTGGTAGGATAAATTTAGTATTGTCAACTTGAAGTGCACATGGCAATTTTATATTTAAATATATAAATAAATTTAAACAATACAAAATTATAAAAGATAAAATATATAAAAATATATATTCATATAGGACAGATAACGTTGACTTTTGATTGGATAAATTTAGTATTGTCAACTTGAAGTGCACATGGCAATTTTATATTTAAATATATAAACAAATTTAAACAATATAAAAAATAAAAGATAAGATATATAAAAATTATGTTCAAATAGGACAGATACGTTGACTTTGGGAGGATAAAATTGGTATTGCCACCTCGAAGTGCACATCGCAACTTTATTTAAATATATAAACAAATTTAAACAATATAAAAAATAAAAGATAAGATATGTTAAAAAAATATATTCATATAGGACAGATAACGTTGACTTTCGAAGGATAATATTAGTATTGCCAACTCGAAGTGCACACGCCATGCGTAAAAAACTCATGAGCTGTCAGTTTGGTATATGTTTTTTAAGTTAATGAATTATAGAATTTGGGCGGCAGGTCACCGACTAGAATATCTAGAAGAGTGTTTTTTTCTTTCGTTTTCAGGTCATGTCCCACCATGACAGTTCAGCCTCTCAACTTGTCGAAATTACTGTGTGCTGTGACACGCGTGGTGCACGGTATAGACATCATTCCCATCGAGTTGTTCCATGAAAGTTTTATGATGTTGCTGGTCTGTAGAAGTTCTAATATACTCTAAAGTGGCGCAAGCTTCAATTCAAATCTCTGCAGCACTGCACTTCTGTAATCCTAAACCTGCAATTTATCTTGTCTTCCTAAAAATGGGCAACGCCTGCAGACGTTGCGAGTTTATATCGCCTGTGACGAGCCTCCATAACACCAAAACTCCGGATCTTGTTCAACCCACTGTTACTTCTTCTGATATTCATGTATGTTCGCCTTCCGTTGATTCCCTCGTCGATTCAATTAAGCTCAGCCTGAGTGAGAACGGAGATCCCTCTCAGCAGATTGATGTACTTCTCAATTTCATGGACGATGTGCTATCGCGGATAAAGGTAATACGCCTCACTAACCAACTCCCTGAATGATCTACAAATATGAGTGTGCTATTATTTCATTAATAAAATTTTAGATTCATGCGACGCGTGTCTTTTGTTGCAGGCTCAGCGAGAGGCAGTATCATCCTCTACATCCTCCTCTTCGCGGGTTTCGACAGAATCCGTGGCCTCCCGCACAAAAGCTGCTGCTGAGCTTATAGATTTCGTTTCATCAGAAGCGGACAAGTTGAAGAGCACGGTAATAACGCATTTATACGAGCTAAAGAAAGAAAAAATCATTAAAAACGAAAAAAACAACATCTATATACGTTTTTTGTCGATGAAAGTGAATTTCGAGTTGGGCTTTAAGAATATAAAACTATGATTGGCAATATATATTTTTTAACTGTTTTTAAATCTCACTCTTTTAGGAAATAATACCTAAGGAAATGGGAATTGTAGCGATGAGTGTACTGAATAAGATCGGTGACAAAAATTGGGTCTTCCTAGGGTTGTCGCTGGTCGCTTATGCCTTGCAAAGATGGGTGACAGCAGATTTTAATGTTTCAGAATGCACTGAACTCTTGGAAAAACTGATCGAGCTTGCCAAAGACTTGAAAAAATTCAAAGAAGCAGTTTCGGAAGAAAGTGAAAAGGTTTCCAAGGCTATTTTTGTAATAGTTGAAGGCACATTCATCTGCTATGATTACATCCAAAAAGGGGGCGCTTCAAGGTTGGCACACTTTCAACCTGACAATTCTAATCTTTTCACGTCTCATCAGTATTGCGTAAGCTTGGTAAATACCACCTTAATTTTGTTCATAGTTTAAGCAACATAACCGCACTGTTTTACATGGATGCACAAATGGGTGGACAATTTATTTGGGATTAAGCACTCACCTGTTAAATGTTTTTATGATTGGTTTGAGGTAATACGTCCACAACTCAAATGTCTTTATGATTGATTTGACATAATACATCAACTACTCACACATGTTCAATGTTCATTGCTACTGGACAATAGGCCGTTTATGTGAGAAAGATCCGTATCAACCACTTAGACTCAGTTTTAATCCATGTATTTACAAATGAAAATAGACTCACGATAACAAAGAAACAAAATTTTGAATTTTACATTCTCCTGACAGAAAAATAAAATAAATAAATTCTATATCATCTGGCCGTAGAAAAGGAGGGACTACATCATATTGTATATCCCGTAATCTAAGTTCAGAGTTAAGCCAACAAAACTTTTTTAATTAGTAATCAACTTTTTTAATTATTAATCAACTTTAGGTTTAGTTAAAAGTAATAATCACATTTTAAAGGGGTTGTGAAACATAGAACAAGGTCAATCTAACTACAAACTAAATTTAGAATTATCCAAAATAAATAATTATAATCAGTTTTGAAAGAATAACAGCGGCGGAAGAGATTCGCCAAAGAAACAAATAGCCAGCGAAAAACAATATTGGGTGAAGACTAAATTAATTTTGGAGCGAAAATAATTTTTGGAGGTTCAAATTAAAATCGCGGCCAAAGTGATTTTCGAGAACTTTTTTTTGCCGAAAACAAACTCGATCAATTTTGGGCCAAAAATACCCTTTTCAGAGCAGCTTGCCCGAAAATGCTTTTTCGGAGCAACTTTGTGCAAAAATGTCTTCTCGGAGTAGACTTGCCCAAAAAAAACCCTTTTTTGATGCAACTTTGGGGAAAATACCGAAGTCTCTATTTTCGTGAGGGAGAGGCCGACAAAATTTTTTAGGAGCGAACAACACAGAGAATCGTACTAGGGTTTGCTCAAACACGGAGGTTAAGATCTGAATATATATGCACTTTCATTCTTACCAGACTAGAATTTAACCTAATGCAGATATGTGGAATAATATGAAATATATTAATAAAAACGAACTACTACCACAGATTTACAAAGCAAAACCTTTACTCGTGGTGCTTCTTATCTTGAATCTTACAATCATCTGCAAAACAGAGTTGCAAGGTGAACTCAAATTGAGGTCTCTCAATGCTGCCGCTTCAAGTCTTCTCTGCTTCTACTATCGTTTCTTATATGGCCCTTCGCTATCGATCTTCTCTTCTATTTTTGCTCTCACTGCTATATCTCTTTACTTCTGCTCTGAGGATGTCATCGACTTATATAGCCGGGAAAACAAAGGGATAAGCCTTATTTTCTGACAAACTAGGTTTTGCTTCCTATTTGCAACGATTGGTATTCACTGCACACACACGGGAATTTACGGCGATCAGATCTGTCAGAGATCTTTCTTTCGTGAAATATTTTTCTAACAGCCTCCTTTAAATGAGATTTCACAAAGTCTTTGACACCGAGCATTTTTTCAGACTATTGAAGTCTTCCTCCTTTAAGGTTTTTGTGAAAATATCTGCAACTTTATCTTTGGATCTGTAAAACAATAATTCAATTTCGTTAAATTTTACCAGCTCTCTGATGAAATGGTATCGGATGTCAATGTGCTTGGTCCTACCATGAAACACTGGATCCTTCAAAAGTGCTATGGTAGAATTATTGTCACAATAAATTGTTGTTGCCCTTTCCTAGTGATGATTGAGTTCACCCAAAATTCTTTGCAACCATACTGCCTGACATGCGGTTGAAGTGGCGGCAACATACTCTGCCTCAGCAGTTGACAATGCAATAATCAATTGCTTCTTTGATGACCATGATACGACACTTGATCCAAGATGAAATGCATAACTAAAAGTGCTCTTCCTGTCATCTATAATATCAATCCAATCATTATCTATGTAGTCGATTAGTTCCAGCTAGTCTTTTTTGGCATAAAATATTCCATGATTCTTGGTCCCATTGACATACCGCAATATTATTTTCCCTCCCTGCACTTCCATAAATCGGCTAGTCAAACTTATTGTAAACATTAAATCTGGTTTGGTTGTAGTTAGGTACATCATAATTCCAACAAGTCATTTGTTGAATGTTGGATCAACATTGCTACCGCAATAATTTTTGCTCAACTTCAGACTTGTTGCAACTGGTGTGAGGGCATGTTTGATATCCTCCATCTTAAACCTTTTGAGGACATCTTTGCATACTTGCCTTGCGAAATGAAGATGTCATCCGTAGATTGGTCAACTTCAATGCCAAGAATATATTTCATCAGGCCTAAGTCCATCATCTCGAACTCCTCTTCATGGCATTTTTGAACTACTCAAACATCATAATGTTATTTCCAGTATAAATAAGATCGTCTACATACAAGAAAATTATTATCATATCCCCTTCTACATTTATCTTCATGTAAAGGGTGTGCTCATATGGGCATTTGATAAACCCATTCTCTTGAAAGTAAACATCAATACAACTATATAAAGCCCTATGTTCTTGCTTCAATTCATACAGGACCTTCTTCAATTTTAGGACCTTCCCTTCTTACCCTTCCAGCTCATAGTCGGGTGGCTAGTCTATGTAGACCTCCTCTTCCAACACTCCATTGAGGAAGGCAAACCTAAAATCCATCTAATAAACATTCCAACCTTTTTGGGTTGCCAATGTGAGAATCATTATGACTGTGTCAAGTCTCGCTACAAGTGCATATACCTCATGATATTCAATCCCTAACTTTTGCTTGTAGTCTTTTGCCACCAATCTGGCCTTATGCCTATCAACCTCACCTTGGGTATTAAACTTGGTTTTATATACCCACTTGACTCCAATGGTCTTATTTCCTACTAGAAGATCCATTAACTGCCAGGTCTAGTTATTTTCTACTGCTTCTATCTCATCATGCATAACATTTACCCAGTTTTTATTTTGAATTACCTCTTCAAATGAAATTGGATCACACTAAAAAATAAAGCAAAATCAAAATTTTCTTCATCAATGTTATTTCTAGTTACCTCATAAATATCTTACAAGCTCCTTGTCTTCATTGGAGTCTTCAAGTTGGAGATCCTTGTTGTAAGTGGAGGTGACCGTGATGATGAGGTAGTGCTGCTAGCTCTAGTATTGCTAATTAAAGCTATAGGCTGATGCACTCTGTTTTCCTTAAAATTCTTAGATTCAAAAATTGCTAGATCTAGCTAACCAGTCTTGGATTTCCAATTCCATGCTTCATCCTCGATGAACTTTACATCTCAGACGATGATTAGTTTCTTTGTTACAGGATTATACAACCTGTAAGCCTTGGATTCTTCACTATAACCAATGAAGATGCATTTATTTGCCTTGTCATCCAGCTTATTTCTCTTCCCATCTGGTATGTGTGCATATGCTATGCACCCAAAAATTCTTAAGTGAGCAACGCTCAGCTTTTGGTTTCTCCAAGCCTCTTGAGGAATCTTATCCTTCACACTCTTTTTGGGACACCTACTTAGCAGATAAACTACACAACACACAGTTTCTACCCAGAAACCATGTGGTAATACTTTTACCTTCAACATACTCCGTGCCATCTCCATAATGGTTATGTTCTTCCTCTCTACAATACCATTCTACTGTGGTGTGTATCTGGAAATGAATTGCCTTTGAATTCCATTTGCTTTGCAAAAATTTTGGAATTCATTGAAGATGTACTCACCTCCTCCATCTATCCTAAGAGTATTCACGTAATAGCCACTCTATTTTTCAACCAGAGTCTTGAAATCCTTAAATTTACCAAAAGCTTCCAACTTTTTCTTAATGGGATAAACCCATGTTCTTCGATTGAAATCATATATAAAACTAAAAAAAAACTTATTACCAACAAATGTGCTAGTTTGCATTGGTCCATAGATATCTAAATGGACCAGCTCCAATGGCTA
The DNA here is from genome assembly GCA_028583015.1 of Wollemia nobilis. Taxonomy (NCBI): domain Eukaryota; kingdom Viridiplantae; phylum Streptophyta; class Pinopsida; order Araucariales; family Araucariaceae; genus Wollemia; species Wollemia nobilis. Next base: position 6,646,818 of record JAQPPZ010016635.1, read on the forward strand.
TGAAGCTCTACATGAATATCCTATAGGGAACACATCCTTGTGTTGCTTACCAACTAAGCAACCTTCACAAAATTGATATGGTTTCTCTATAAGGGGTAAACCCTTCACCATCTATTTCTTGTGTAGCAAGTTCGTGCCATTAAAACTCAGATGACCAAATCTAAGATGCCACAACCATGTAGCATATTTCACAACTGCACTAAATTATAGCAACAATTCATTTTAAATATGTAAGGGGAACATTTTGTTCTTTGTCATGGAAAAAATTGCTATGAGCCCATTCACCTTGTCTTGAATGATACAAGCTCTATTCTTAAATTTCACAATGTACCCCTTCTGCACAAGCTATCCAACACAACAAACTATATTTCAATCGAGACACATAATACACATCAGTGATCTACTTGTTTTCACCTTGACCAATGTGGATAATGATTTTCCCTTTACCCATGATAAGTATCTTGTTTTTGTTCCCCATATTCACTTTAGATTGGATGGATTCATCCAACTGTGAGAACATCTCTCTGTTTCCATACATGTGGTTGTTGCAACCACTATCAAGCTACCAGGTATTCTTCTAGCTCCTCCTTAGTATTGCAAGTTAACAACATATTCCCAAAAGCATCTCTACACTCCACATTTTCATATTCATTTGTGTAGTGTGCTTGCTACTTATTATCCTTGGCCATATTATTTCTACACTCATATATATAATGACCAAATTTCTTATAGTAATAACATCAGATCTTTGATTTATCATACCTTTAATTTGATCCTCCTTACTATTTTGTTTCATTACCTCTTACTTCTACTTGATTAAAGTTGCAACTTGTCTCTCCTTCATTGGATTTTGTCCTTCCTCCTCGCTTGTTACGTCTTCCACGCTTGCCTTTTCTATTTTATCCTCTTCCTCATTGATAAATGGAGGCTCCTTGGTGGGATTATTCTCTACTACTATCTCAAAATGAGACCTATATCTTGAACACTTGCTCTAACAAGGACTGAGATGATCGAATCAGCCTCTACTCATGTATTTGTAGAGAACCCATGAGCTCAATTACAGAGAGGGTTTTCAAATCCCTTGATTCTTCGATTGTTATCACCACTAAGTCAAACCTTGATGGTAGGATCCTTAGTATATTCTCCATAATTATTTGGTTCTTCACATTTTTTCCATTCAACCTCATTTGGTTGATGACATCCAATATCTGGGTAAATAAGTCGCTCATGGACTCTGACTCACTCATCAAAAAGTTTTCAAACTCCATTCTTAGCATCTGCAACCTCACTAACTTCACTTTTTTGGTTCCCTTAGAAGGATCTGGAAAGAATTTTTGATGCCTCCTTCGATTTGGTTGCTGTTGCAATTCACAAAAATATTGTCTCCTCGACCACCTACATTATGTAGAATAATGCCTTCTAGTCCTTTTGATTCTATTTTAGCAAATATGAATCTGCCTGGGAGAGAGTTCTCATGACTACTGCATCTGTTGGTTCTACGTAACCATTCTAGACAAGATCCCATAGCTCTTAAGACCCAAATAGGATATTTATATAGATGCTCCAGTAATCATAGTTTTTGCCATTGAAACATGGGATCTGCAACTAAAAATGGTTGCCACTGGAAGCCATTGCTTCTTATCTTCCATGAGTCTAGCACTAGCTCTGATACGAATTTGAAAGAATAACAGTGGTGGAAGAGTTTTTCCAGAGAAACAAATCACCAGTGAAAAACAATATTGGTGGAAGACTAAATTAATTTCGGAGCGAAAATAAATTTCATGAGGTTCAAACTAAAATCACGGTGAAAGCAATTTTTTGGAACTTTATTTGCCGAAAACAAACATGATCAATTTTGGGCCCAAAATACCCTTTTCAAATAAGCTTACCCAAAAATGCTTTTTCGAAGCAACTTTGTGCAAAAATGTCTTCTTGGAGTAGACATGCCCAAAAAACTTTTCTTTGGTGCAACTTTGGGCAAAAATGTCAGTGTTTATTTTCGTGACAGAGAGGCAGACAAGAAATTTTAGGAGTAGACAACACAGATAATCGTAATAGAGTTTGTTCAAACACGGAGGCTAATATTTGAATATATATGCACTTCCACTCTTACCAGACTATAATTTAACCTAATACAAATATGCAAAATAATATGAAATATATTAATAAAAATGAACTACTACCGCAGATTTATAAAGGAAAACCTTTACTCCTGGTGCTTCTTATCTTGAAGCTTACAATCATCTACAAAATAGAGTTATAGGATGAATGCAAATTGAGGTCTCTAAATGTTGTTGCTTCAAGTCTTCTCTGCTTCTACTACCATTTCTTCTACGACCCTTCGCTACTGCTCTTCTCTTCTGTCATCACTTCTGCTTTTGTTCTTACTGTTATTTCTCTCTACTCTAAGGATGTCATCGACTTATATAGCCGAGTGAACAAAGGGATAAGCCCTATATTTTGAAAAACTAGGGTTTGCTTTGTTAGGGTAAAATAGATAGTATATTGCATTATACTACATAGGTTATTACATTTACTTTTCTACCATAGGAGATAGTTACTATGCTACGAATTACTTTCTAGTTACTATGGTTAATAACTAAATATCTTATGATATTTAGTTAGTTTGTTAGAATAATCTATTATTAAATGATGTTAGCGCTTCTAATGCTAAGTCGTTAAATAATCTATTTTGAAGTTAATAGAAAATCCTAATGTTCGATTGATTATTTCCTAATCTAATTATCGTTCATTTTACATCATTAGTATCAAAGCTAGGGTGGATAACATGAGCATCCCTTGTTCCACCTGGTTACCTGGCATCTGTGTTGCCTCCTCCCTGCTAACTCTTCTGCACCGTCAGACCTGCTATCTCCTCGCATGGATTCCTAGGCAATTTTTGGATCTTCGCCACTCTCCACGAGGCTCGCAGTCTTACAGGTTCAGATCACAGGATCAGCCCTACTGGCCTCCACGTAGGTGATGCGCAGGCCCTCTAGGAGCCGTACGCGATGCATAGGCTCACTAGACTCGCACACGTCACCCAGGCCCACTAGATCCCCTACAACAGCCTGCTGGCCCTATAGGTGACATGCAGGTCCTCTAGGCCCGCATGCGTCGCATAGGCCCACAATCCTACTCATAGACCCATGTGGCCTCCATAGATCTGTGAGGGCCGAGAGGGCAGGAACGTCCTTGCCTCCTAGTTGGATGCACACGTGGGCCATAACCTCAAGATCTGAGAGGAAAGAAGTACCCTTCGATCCCTAAACACCTTGAGATCTGTGAGGGTAGGAGGTCCTCTGATCCTTGAATCTAACCAATCGTGACATGACAAGTGGCAAGATCTAATGATATCTAGATTGCATGGACCTCGAGGTGCAACCTAGACCATTGACTAAATGACACATGGCACATCGACCACGCATCACCTGGATGCTGACTGGACCAGAGTACTAACTCAGACTCGACATATGGCAGACAACCACTTGATGACAAGATTGACTTGGACTCGACTAGGCCCGCCCCTGGCACCATATGGTAGCGTCCAAAAATGGCAGGCGAGACTCGTTGATTGCTCATAGGCAATCGAAGTTGGATGGGAGTGTCGTGGCTTATAAAGCCTTATGCATCCCATTTTGGGATGCATATGGGATAAATCTCACAAAGGCTCATCACCGCCACGGCCACCTTAAGTTGCAACCACGCTGGAGATATTTCCAACCAGGCAGTGGCTCAGTTGGATAGCGCGGCCACCTAGCATCTATGGAGGCACCAGTTCGATTCCTAGCACCTCCAAATACAAAGGTTTTTAATCGATTTCATAAAAAAAAATTGAAATTTTTTAATTTTCTATAGTTTTTTCAGCATTAAAAATATTATTTTTTGATTTTTTTTATAATTTATTTTCAAATTGGCATAAAATATTCAATTTTTAATCAAATTGGACCATTTTTTTCCAAATTTTTCCTAAATTATAGAAATTTCATCTTAAATACATATTTTTTTTGCTTTATCAAACTTAGAGAACTTGAAATCCAAACAAAAAATTTGCCTTAAATGTTCCAAAAATAAAATAGTGTTTTCTCTCAATTGGAGACAAAAGAAACATAGGAACCTCTTTTTGGAAAATTTTAAAAACCTTATTCAATATTTTTTTGCAATAAACTCCACAGAAGTTCTATAGTTTTCTTCATTCATTTTTGGAGATATAAGACATAGAAACTCAACAATTCTATTACAAAACACATAACATGCCATGATTGAGGAAGCATAAAGGTTATCTCATTTTCCACAAACCTTCAAACTTTGCTTTTGTTCTCTCCCTCAAGAAAGGAGACATAAAACATAAAATAACAATTTTTTATTGTAAACTTGAGATCTATTCAATCCTCTTTTTTTGCTCCTCATGCTTGAGTGTGGAAGACAAAAACCAAAGATGTGTGTTGACTAGTCTGGAAGCCTTTCAAACATGGGTCGTGTGTCGACTTGTCTTGAAAGGAGTGCTCTAATTTTGTAAAAATTAAGGGGGGATAGAAGTCATATCTTGTGATTCTATTTTTTTGCAAAATTTTAAAGAGAAAGGGGGGATATTTCAAAGCAAGAAAGGTGCATTATCGATTGTAATCGACACATTCTCTTAAAAATTTAGTATACTAGGTGCACTTTCGATTTCATCCGAAACCTAGAGTGATAATAATTTGGGTTGCTCTCTTGTTTTTTATTATTGCACTAACAATCATGTTTTTTGTGTGCAATTAAACAATGAGATAAAACATTGAAGGAGCATTTCACAAAACCCAAACTTCACTCCAAATCGTGCTACACCTTGCACAGGTTAAAACAAAGTCAATTTTATTCCCCATAAAAAGTCAAAATTCAAAACACCTTGATTAACTCTCTTTGTTTGGATTAATTTCCTCAAAATTTCCATACTTCTTGAAGGGTGTTAAGGCAGATTCCATTAAATATCCTAGAAAGCACAATCAAAAGTCTTTCAAAACCTACCCCTTTAATTTGCTCTATTTGTTTGGATTAAAATCCTTAAACTTTTCATCCCTTGTTAAGGGTGTTAATTCAGGTGCCATTCAATATATTATAGAAGAAAATTAAACATCTTCCATATACTCTTTTGAGGGTATAGTGCAAGAGACAACCATCTTAGTCCTATCAATTTGAAACCTTCACCATGGCCATGATGCACAAGTATCTCACTAAGAGCCAACTGCTCAAAGGTTCAAATTATTCTGCATGGAAGACTAAGATGAAAGCTATATTAACTGTAGAGGATCTATGGTCTATAGTGGATGGAAGTGAAACTAGACCTCAATCAGCAGGAGCAGATCAAACAACATTTGATAAAAAGGATAGAAAACTATCCTTAATGATCTTGCTAGCTATTACTAATGATATCCAACCTCATATTAGTGAAGCTAAGAATGGTAAGGAGGCATGGGATGCATTAAAAACCATATTTCTGGGGAAGAATCAATCAACGATTTTTCATGTCCAAACACAGCTTCATACTCTTCATATGAAATCAGGAGAAACAATAGAGCTATTCCTTTGTAGAGTGGAAGAATTGAAAACAAAACTGTAATCCTTAGGAGAAAAAGTGGAATACCAAGTCTTGACCTCTATCATTTTGAGGGCTCTTCCCGACTCCTACAGAATGTTGATCACTTCATTACAAGTCTCTGGAAGGATAGTGAATTTTGTCGAGTTGGTAAATATTCTTCAAATAGAAGAAGCTAATCAACTCCAAAGAGATGAAGCATCCAATAATGCTCTTTTCTCAAATAGACAAGGTGGTAAGAAAAAGTGGAATCAATAGAAAGGTTCTTCTTCTAAAAAAGACAAGGGTAAAGGCAAAGAGACTCAGAAGAAGAAGCAGTATTGTAAGATTTGCAACAAGGACATTCATAAAACCAAAAGATGTTGGTTTAAGAACAAAACGCCCAATGAACAAGGAAACAATAAGGGCAAAGGCAAACTAAAGAACAAGAATAAACAACAATAGGGACACATTGCAGCTAAAGATTCTAGTTTGAAATCTGAATGAGCACACAAGGTGCTCATGACACATACAGATTCCCCTCACAAGGACACTGTATGGTACATAGATTCAGGTGCTAGTAAGCATATGACTAGCGATAAGTCTTGGTTTGAGACATTTGAGGCTCGAGAAGGTAGACCGGTCACCATTGATGATGATCAAACCTATCAAGTTCAAGGAGAAGGAAGTGTTTCTGTCTCCCTTCCAAATGGAGAATGTAAAATTCAAAAAGTTCTTTATGTACCAGGATTGAAAAATAATCTCTTGTCAGTTCCACAAATCTTGGACAATCACATGAATGTCAATTTTAAGGTGGACAAAGAAAAGAAATGTTTCTTTATCACTAAGAAATAAAAACATATAGCAACAGGTTCATACAAACATGGTTTGTTTGTCTTATATGCAATTACCTAAACACATATTGCAATGGTAGTAACCACAAAAGAGCCCACATCTCTATGGCATAAGAGATTTGGGCATTTAAGTTTAGGATATTTACTAGAACTCAGTAAATATCAAATGGTGAAAGGACTGCCTACTCTTTGATCTACTTTTCCAATGTGCTCAGATTGCTTATCAGGAAAGCAACACATAGTACCCTTTGAACCTAGCTCCTTTCGAGCTAAGTTACCTTTGGAGTTGGTTCACACATATTTGTGTGGTCCCATGTCTACTAGTTGTGGAGGAAAATGATATTTTCAATTATTTGTAGACGATCACTCATGCAAGATGTGGGTCTTCTTCTTGCAGTTGAAGTATGAAGCATTTACCTATTTTCAATAGTTTAAAAAGCTAGTTGAGAAAGAATCAGGATGTTTCATAAAGATCCTCCATTCAGATCGAGGGGGGAATACACATCAAAGAAATTTTCCTAATTTTTACAAACACATGGGATAAAAATACAGTAGACCACAACCTATTCTCCTCAGTCAAATGAAGTTGTTGAGAGAAGAAATCGTTCCATTATGGAAATTGTTTGATGTATTCCTAAGGGAGCCAATCTTGAGCAAATTTACTAGGCTAAAGCTGTTCAAAATGCAGTATATATTCTAAATAAAGCACCCACAAGGGCTCTTGAAGTTATGACTCCTTAGGAAGCATGGACTGGAAGGAAACCCTCCATATCTCATCTATGGGTAGTTGGGTGTAAGGCTTTTATGCATATATCCAAGGAGAAAAGAAAGAAATTAGATGAGAAGTCCCTACCATGTGTTTTTCTTGGATATGATGAATTATCAAAAGGCTATCGATTGATAGACCCATTTACCAAGAAAATACACGTTAGTAGAGAAGTAGTGTTTGATGAAGCTTTCACACTCAACACTACATCAGTATACCTAGATGATGGGGAGCAACAACCACTTCCTTATCCATAATAGAAAAAGCCTCCCAAATGGTATATGAGCACAATGAAATATTCCAAACTCACTTCCCCACCTGATTTTACTCTCAATCATCCAAAGACACGAACCATGACTCAACAAGAAAATACTGAAGCATCCACTTCAATTGATGATCTTTGTGCATATTTTCAAGACCTTTATGTAGATAGAGAGTTAGCAAGGGAAGATGATATGGAAATAGATGAGAAGAGGATTTACTTGTCATAATTTGATGAAAATGAACCTTCTACAGTTGATGAAGCACTTAGACTACCTCAGTGGAAGGCAACTATGGATGCAAAACATAACTCCCTCATCAAGAATAAAACATGGAAGCTGGTAGATTTGCCTAAAGGAAATAAACCCATAGGCTGCAAATGGGTTTATAAAGTCAAATATAAGGCAGATGGTACCACAAAAAAGCATAAGGCCCAACTTGTGGTGAAGGGATATGCTCAAAAGGAAGGCCTTGACTATGAGGAAACCATTGCTCCTATAACAAGAATTACCACCATTCGAGTTCTTTATGCTATGGCAGCACATTTCAGATGGAAATTACATCATATGGATGTAAAAAGTGCCTTTATAAAAGGTGACTTAAAAGAAGTAGTGTACATAACTCAACCTATTGGATTTGCTGAGGAAGACCATGAGCAACAAGTTTGCAAGTTGGTCAAATCATTATACGCGCTGAAACTGTTGAGCAAGGTGCAACAACAGTATTGTCATTGTTGTCAACACAGTCAGATAGATCTCGTTGATGCAAGTGGATAGGAAGTTCAAAAGCTATTCGGATGCAGAAGACAGGAGTTCAAAGGTTATTCAGTAGTATGTACAATGATTTTCCAAGAAGACCGAAGTGGCCCATATGCAAAAGATCAAAGAAAAAAGACAAGTAAGAAAAGTGTCGCGATATCGCGACATATACAGCAGGCAAGAAAAACTGTCACGATTTCGTGACATGTTGGAAGAGAGAGAAAAGTAGGAAAAACTATCACGATTTCGCGACATGTTGGAAGAGAGAGAAAAAGCAGGAAAACTGTCATGATTTCGTGACATGTTGGAAGAGAGAGAAAAAGCAAGAAAAACTATCGTGATTTCGTGACATGTTGGAAGAGAAAAAGGCAAGTGGAAAAACTGTCATGATTTCGTGACATGTTGGAAGAGAAAGAGAAAGTAGGAAAAAGTGTCACGATTTCGTGACAAGTTCAAAGAAAGAGAACAAGTAAGAAAAGTGTCACGATTTTGTGACATGTCGCATTTTCGTGACTAAAATAGGAGAGAGAAAGTAAGTTTGAAAAGTGTCACGATATCGCGACATGTCGCATTTTCATGACAAAAGAAAGAGAGGAAGCGTACGAAAGCAGAACTATCATGATTTCATGACAAAAGAAGAAAGCAAGACTTCGAAGCAGAAGTGTCACGATTTCATGACAAAAGCAAAGAAGTAAAGTACGAAAGTAGAAGTGTCATGATTTCATGACAAAAGCAGAGAAGAAGACTTTAAAGGCAGAAGTGTCATGATTTCATGACAAAAGCAAAGAAGCTAAGTACGAAAGTAGAAGTGTCACGATTTCATGACAAAAGCTAAGTTGAAGACTACAGAGGCAGAAGTGTCGCGATATCACGACAAAAGCAAAGTCAAAGTCTATGGAAGCAAAAGTGTCACGATATCACGACAAAAGCAAAGACGAAGTATACGGAGGCAAAAATGTCATGATATCATGACAAAAGAAAAGATGAAGTCTACGAAGGCAGAAATGTCATGATATCATGACAAAAGAATAGAGAAAGCGTACGAAGGCGAAAGTGTCACGATATCATGACATGTTGTATTTTCATGGCAACAACAACAAAAGAAGCTATAGAGGCAGAAATGTCATGATTTCATGATAGGTCATAAATGCGCAAGTCAAGAAGGAGAACCCGACTGAAATGAGAAGTATGATAATGGACCGACATCACTACGACATTTACAAGGGCAGTTATAGAGTGATTTACATACTGCTAAAATACGAAGAGTGATCAAAAGTCAGTATGGCGGTTATAGGGTCTGTCCAAAATGAAATCATCAAGCGATGGATAAACCGAACATCTTCTTGAGTTGAAGCCGACGAAGACCGATGACAACCGACTAAAATTAGGGTTTACAGTTGTTATGAAAGCTGACTAAGATTAGGATTTACAACCGACTAAGATTAGGGTTTTCATCATAAAAAATATTGTTATAAAAGGAGGGTTATTTGGAGAATTGAGAAGATGGTGGAATGTGTGTGAAATACGATCATTGTGCACAGAGAGCAAGTCATGTCGAATCGTGCTAAGTGCAAAATTTGCAAAGAGAGCAGAGTGCGCAAAAGGGAGAAGACGATCATGAAGTTCGATTGTAACGAAGCAGAGTGTGCGAAGTGATTGCACAGAGAGAGCAGAGTGCACAGAGAATGCAAAGGTGAAGAAGACCAATAGGGTCTTGCAAAAGCAAAGGTATCTTACTGTCAAACTTATAGATTCAAATTGAAGTCCAGGTTGTAGCTTGGCATCAAGGGTTGGTGCTCCTTTCTATTGGTGCAAATAAATAAGGGGTTGGTGCTCCTTTCTATTGGTGCAGATAAATAAGGGGTTGGTGCTCCTTTCTGTTGGTGCAGATAAATAAGGGGTTGGTGCTCCTTAAGATAAAGTTGGTGCTTTGCAAAGGCTGGATTTGGATGGTAGTCCAAGAAATCAATTTTTGAGGAGTAGCCACATTGGTGAACCTCGTTAAATCTTGTGTTGTGTGATGCTCTTTTGTTATACTTGTTGTATCTAGTAATAAGTTTTAATTGTTGCGGTATTAAGAGCTATAAATTTAAGTTTAAAGAGCTACACTGATTCACCCCCCCTCTAGTGTCATTGTAAGACTAACAATTGGTATCAGAGCTAAGTTCCTGTACAAGCTTAACCGGCTAGGGTGATCTTGGAAGTAACACAATGGCAGGTGGTGAAGGCTTCTCATCAAACAAAGCACCATTGTTTGATGGATCTAATTACGCGTTCTAGAGAATCAAGATGCAGACATATCTCTGTGCTTTGGGATACGACATCTGGGATTCAGTAGTTAGTGGATACACAATACCCATCACTCCTCCAAAAGAGGCTGACAAAAAGAAACTGTTTGAAAATAACTCAAAAGCAAAGAATGCTATCATGTGCGGATTAGCAGACAAGTGAACTAGTAAAGATCATGAGCTGTAAAATGGCAAAAGAAATATGGGACAAACCGAGGAGTATTCATGAAGGAGATGATAAGATCAAGGAGGCCAAGTTACAGACACATCGAGCTCAGTTCGAAGCATTAAAGATGAATGACGATGAAAACATTGAGGCATATATGCCGAGAGTTAATGGAATCATTAATGCGATCAGAGGACTCGACGAGGATATCGAAGACTCTACCATCGTGAAAAAGGTATTAAGATCTCTTCCTCAAAGGTTTGATTCTAAAGTCTCAGCGATAGAAGAAGCTAAAAATCTAAATTATTTTAGTATAGATGAGATGTATGGTTCTTTGACTGCATATGAGATGAGGATAGGAAGATCTAAACCCACAGACAGAGAAGCGGATTTTAAAGCCCTTAAAAATAAAAACGCAAAACAAGAGTCCGAGGAAGAAGAGACATCAGATGAAATGGAAGCAAACTTTGTTAGAAAACTAAAAAGGGGAAAAGGAAAATACAGAGGAAAGCTACCGTTTAAATGTTTCAACTGTGGAGGCGTTGGGCATTTTGCGACTAAATGTCCACTTAATGAGAAGAACAAAAATGATGAAGGATCGCACCAAGAAAGAAGTGACTGGAAGAAGAAAATGAATTTCAGAAAAGGCAACTTCAAGAAGAAAAGTTTCATCTCCAGGAATGCCAGATCAACAGAAGACAGCTCCGATGAGGATTCTCAAGAGGAAACAAGTGAAGCTCTTTTCATGGCATTTGAAGAAGTAAAATCAGAAAAGGAAGAAGGAGTGAACTCTGAAGTATGTGGTGAAAACCCCGAGGCTGAAGTAGATCTAGAAGGTGAGTTGATCTCTGCACTTGAAGAGTGGAAAATAGAGAGAAAAAAGAATAAGAAAATTTCAAAAAATCTTGAGGATGCAAACGAAATCATAACCAGTCTAAAAGTACAGTACAGAAGAATACAAGAAAATATCTCGAAGATCTCGAAGTACAAATTACCATGAAAATAGATTATTGCTGCAAACTAGAAGAAGAGAATGTTGGTTTACTGGACGCAGATAGAAGAGATGAATCACAAAATTAGTTGCTATCACAAACGCGAAGAAAGTTCTATGAAGTCGGATAAGATTATAAATGACCAAAGGCCCGTAGGCATCAAATTTGGTCCGGGTTTCGTCGAAGGAGAATCATCAAATGGATCAAAGGCCGAAAATGTAGAATCCATAAAGAATGAAGATAAGAAACAAAGTTGATCAAGGAAAAACGTCTCATGCAAAAGAAAGCAATAATGCCAGGCACGAAAGGAGAATTGACAATGATGGATTCACCAATGTCACACATCAAAGAAGAAGAAGACCTATGGCTCCTACGGCAACATGGCAAAGACCATCACCCAGGTTCAATTATCCCTTTTCTGGTTTCTATTTTAAATGCAATGGCTATGGACATAAAATCTCAGACTCCAAATATAATGTAAGACCAAGGAATTTCACCAGTAGAAATGCTTTTTCTCCTCTCATGAATTATACAGTAGAATGTTATAACTGTCATAATTTTGGGCACATTGCAAGAAACTGTAGAAGTACATTTGCATCAAATCAGTTTTAGGGAAGAAAATTTCAACCAAATAGGATGAGACAAAATAGAAAACTTCCTGAAAAACATGCACAAGCTATTGATAAGGGAAAGGCAAAACAAGAGCCCAAAACTACTATCAAAACGGAGTGGAAAGAAAAAGAGCGACTTAAGGAAGAAAAGGAATCCTTAATCGTACAAACAACATTTAAAGCACAGAATAAATATGTACCATGGATACTTGATAGTGGATGCTCCAACCATATGACAGGTGACAAACAAAATTTTGAGAAGTTACAGTAAATATGAAGGTGGTTCAAGAAAGTTTGGAAATAATGATGGAGCTAAGATAGTTGGCAAAGGTTCAGCTTAAAATTAGTGACGAAAAAATTAAGTCGAAGAAGTCTTGTTTGTGGATGGTTTGAAACATAACTTGTTGAGCGTAAGTCAGATTTGTGATAAAGGTCATGAAGTAGTTTTTAAGAAGCAGTGGTTGTGAAGTCGAAAAACAAACAAGTGGAAAATTGATAGCAACTCGGATCAAGGACATCTCGGAAACCCGTACACGCTCTCGGAGACTTCAGAAGGAGCTTGTTTTATTGGACAGGAAGAAGAAAATTGGTTGTGGCACAAGAGACTCGGTCATATCAGTTTTGATAATCTAGTAAAAATCAACTCAAAAAGGGCAGTGAGAGATATTCCCACCATCAGGAAACCTCGCAAAACAACATTTGTGCTTCATGCCAAAAGGGGAAGCAAACTAGAGTCACATTCAAAACAAAAGAGTACTACACAAGCAAACCTTTGGAACTAATACACACTGATTTATGTGGACCCATGAGAACACAAAGCATAAATGGTGACAAATATTTTATGTTGTGCATTGATGACTATTCCATAATGACATGGATATTTTTCTTGAAGCATAAATCATAAGCTTTTGAAATGTTCAAGACTTTCAAAAACCAAGTTGAGAATGAAACAGGAAAGAGGATCAAATGTTTAAGATCAGATAGAGGAGGAGAATTCATTTCAGAGGAGTTTACAGAGTACTGTGAAAAATACGGTATTAGGAGATAGTTTTCAGCAGCCAGGACACCTCAGCAGAATGGAGTGGTAGAAAGAAAGAACAGGACAAAGGCAGGAAATGGCACAGACTATGTTGGCTGAAAGCAGAGTAGCAGATAGATTTTGGAAAGAAGTAGTCCATACTGCAGTGTATATCCAAAATAGGTACATGACGAGAACACATCAAAGCAAAACTCCTTATGAACTGTGGTTCGGTAAAAGGGCAACATCAAAATACCTCAAAGTTTTTTGCAGCAAGTGCTACATCAAAAGAACTCGAAGATAATCTTGGTAAGTTTGAAGATAGAGCGGATGAAGGTATTTTTGTTGGTTATTCATCAAAAAGCAAAGCTTACAAATGCTACAACAAGAGGCTAAAGAAAATTGTGGATAGTGTCGATGTTAAATTTGATGAAGGTAGAGAACGAGTAATTAGCTATGAAAAGAACTACCCAATTTATGAAGAGGTTATTGAAGGAGATGAGGAAAACGAAATGGAAAAGATACAGAAAATTGACTCGGATGATTTAAGTTGTGATTCAGAAGTGGAAGAAAATAAGAAATTCAAAACAGGCAAATTGCAGAAAAATCATCCTAGAGAGCAAATAATTGGAGACCCCAAAGTTGGTGTTCAGACAAGAAGAAGAGTAGTAAGTAACTACTCTCTATTATCCAAAGATTGAGCCCAAAAAATGTTGCTGACGCAAGCAAAGATGAAAGTTGGATGAAGGCAATAAATGAAGAATTAGATCAGATCGAGAAAAATGAAACTTGGGAGTTAGTACCTAGACCTGCAAATAAAAATATAATCGGGACTAAATGGATTTTTCGAAACAAATTGAATGAAGACGGACAGGTAGTCATAAATAAAGCAAGATTGGTATGTAAGGGTTATGCACAAGTTGAAGGCATTGAATTTGAGGAAACTTTTGCACCAAGTAGCTAGACTAGAGGCAATTAGAATGTTTCTGGCTTTAGCAGTCTACAAGAATTTCAAAGTTTATCAAATGGATGTGAAATCAGCATTTTTGAATGGGAAACTTGAAGAAGAGGTTTATATTGAGCAACCAGATGGTTTCCAACTTGGTGATGATCCCAACTTGGTTTGCAAGTTGAAGAAAGCATTATATGGCTTAAAACAGGCACCTCGAGCATGGTATGCAAGGCTAGACAACTATCTCACTCAACAAGGGTTTAAGAAAGGTATGGTGGATAGTAATTTGTATGTCAAAACAAAAAATGGGCATCTTATTGTTCTTGTTGTATACGTAGATGATATCATATTTGGCAGCAACAAAGATGAGTCATGTAAAGATTTAGCAAATAAGATGCAGAAAGAATTTGAAATGTCAATGATTGGTGAACTTTCGTATTTCCTCGGGTTGCAAGTTAATCAAAATAAGAAGGGCATATTTATTTCTCAAGTTAAATATGTGAAAGAGATGTTAAAAAAGTTCACAATGGAGGATTGTAAGCCAGCTTAGCACTCCCATGACGACAAGTTGCAAGTTGAGCAAGGATGACAAATCTCCACCTGTTGATCAAACCATGTACAGATCTATGATTGGGAGCTTACTCGTACCTAACAAATACCAGACCAGATATTTTGTAGGCAGGATGCATGGTAGCACGATTTTAGGCTAATCCCAAGGAGACTCATGTGACAAGAGAGGAAGAGGATTCTTCGGTACCTCAAGGGTACTATGGAGTATGGGTTATGGTATCCGAAAGGTAAAGACTTCACCCTTATTTCGTATTCAGATGCAGATTGGGCAGGAGGTGTCGATGACAGAAAGAGTACCAGTGGAGGTGCATTCTATCTTGGAGACAGATTGGTCATGTGGCACAGTAAGAAACAAGAGTCAATTTCTTTATCGACAGTAGAGGCAGAATATATTGCAATGACAACATGTTGTACACAGGTATTGTGGATGAAACAAACCCTGAAAGATCTTGGTATTAGCTTCAATGAGCCAATATCAGTTAAGTGTGATAACACCAGTGCCATTAACATCTCCAAGAATCCGGTTATGCATTCACGCACAAAACACATTGCTATCAGGTATCACTTTTTGAAGGAGAAAGTTGTAGAAGGTGAGGTTAAGTTGGATTTTGTTCCAACTACAGAGCAAGTAGTAGATATCTTCACAAAACCATTGCCCAAGGAAGTTTTTGAGTACCTTCGCAATAAATTGGGAGTGGTCACACTTCCCAAGAATTGACTAGCTACAGGGATCACATTCTCAGGGGGAGCATTTAAGTATTTGATTATCTTTTTGCTCATGTTCATGATTTTTGCTAAGTGTAATAAATTTTGCCCGAGAATGTTGTGCATGGACTCGGGGGAGTCTGCAGTAGCCCTTTGGTATTATTGTCAAAGGGGGAGAAGAGTTACAGGAAATTGCACATGTGTTGCCAAAAATTCCAAAGGGGGAGATTGTTGAGCAAGGTGCAAGCAACAATATTGTCATTGTTGTCAACACAATCGATAGATCGGTTGATGCAAAGGACAGGAAGTTCAAAAGCTATTCAGATGCAGAAGACAGGAGTTCAAAGGTTATTCATAGTATGTACAATGATTTTCCAAGAAGACCGAAGTGGCCCATATGCAAAAGATCAAAGAAAAAGACAAGTAAGAAAAGTGTCGCGATATCACGACATATACAGCAGCAAGAAAAATTGTCACGATTTCACGACATGTTGGAAGAGAGAGAAAAAGCAGGAAAAACTGTCACGATTTCATGACATGTTGGAAGAGAGAGAAAAAGTAGGAAAAACTATCGCGATTTCGTGACATGTTGGAAGAGAGAGAAAAAGTAGAAAAATTGTCACGATTTCATGACATGTTGGAAGAGAAAAAGGCAAGTGGAAAAACTGTCATGATTTCATGACATGTTGGAAGAGAAAGAGAAAGCAGGAAAAAGTGTCACGATTTCACGACAAGTTCGAAGAAAGAGAACAAGTAAGAAAAGTGTCATGATTTCGTGACATGTCGCATTTTCATGACTAAAATAGGAGAGAGAAAGTAAGTTTGAAAAGTGTCACGATATCGCGACATGTCGCATTTTTATGACAAAAGAAAGAGAGGAAGCGTATGGAAGCAGAACCATCACGATTTCATGACAAAAGCAAAAAGCAAGACTTCGAAGTAGAAGTGTCACGATTTCATGACAAAAGCAAAGAAGTAAAGTACGGAAGTAGAAGTGTCATGATTTCATGACAAAAGCAGAGAAGAAGACTTCAAAGGTAGAAGTGTCACGATTTCATGACAAAAGCAAAGAAGCTAAGTACGAAAGCAGAAGTGTCATGATTTCATGACAAAAGCTAAGTTGAAGACTACGAAGGCAGAAGTGTCGCGATATCACGACAAAAGCAAAGTCGAAGTCTATGGAAGCAGAAGTGTCACGATATCACGACAAAAGCAAAGACGAAGTATACGGAGGCAAAAATGTCATGATATCATGACAAAAGAAAAGATGAAGTTTACGAGGCAGAAATGTCATGATATCATGACAAAAGAATAGAGAAAGCATACAGAGGTGAAAGTGTCACGATATCGTGACATGTTATATTTTTGCGGCAACAACAACAAAAGAAGCTACAGAGGTAGAAATGTCATGATTTCATGACAGGTCGTAAATGCGCAAGTCAAGAAGGAGAACCCGACTGAAATGAGAAGTATGACAGTGGACCGACATCACTACGACATTTACAGGGGTAGTTATAGAGTGATTTCATACTGCTAAAATACGAAGAGTGATCAAAAGTTAGTATGGCAATTACAGGGTCTGTCCAGAATGAAATCATCAAGCGATGGATAAACCGAACATCTTCTTGAGTTGAAGCCGACGAAGACCGATGACAACCGACTAAAATTAGGGTTTACAGTTTGTATGAAAGCCGACTAAGATTAGGATTTATAGCCGACTAAGATTATTTGTTGGTTTTCATATAAAAATTTTGTTATAAAGGGGGTGTTGGGGTTTGAGGGGGGTTTTCAAAATTTAAAAGGGGGTGGGAATGTGTGTGAAATACGGTCATTGTGCATAGAGAGCAAGTCGTGTCGAATCGTGCTAAGTGCAAAATTTGCAAAGAGAGCAGAGTGCGCAAAAGGGAGAAGATGATCATGAAGTTCGAATGTAACGAAGCAGAGTGTGTGAAGTGATTGCATAGAGAGAGCAGAGTGCACAGAGAATGCAAAGGTGAAGAAGACCAATCAGGGTCTTGCAAAAGCAAAGGTATCTTACTATCAAACTTATAGATTCAAATTGAAGTCCAAGTTGTAGCTTGGCATCAAGGGTTGGTGCTCCTTTCTATTGGTGCATATAAATAAGGGGTTGGTGCTCCTTTCTGTTGGTGCAGATAAATAAGGGGTTGGTGCTCCTTTCTGTTGGTGCAGATAAATAAGGGGTTGGTGCTCCTTACAGTGGGTGCTGGTAAATTGATTGTAAAGTTGGTGCTTTGCAAAGGCTAGATTTGGATGGTAGTCCAAGCAATCAATTTTTGAGGAGTAGCCACATTGGTGAACCTCGTTAAATCTTGTGTTGTGTGATGCTCTTTTGTTATACTTGTTGTATCTAGTAATAAGTTTTAATTGCTGTGGTATTAAGAGCTGTAAATTTAAGTTTATAGAGCTACATTGATTCACCCCCCCTCTCAGTGTCATTATAAGACTAAAAAAAACAAGCCCCAAGAGCATGGTACATAAAAATGGATAGTCACCTACTTCAGTATGGATTTAAGAGAAGTCCATCTGACGCAAATCTCTATATCAAGAACACAATTTTTGAAATAATGATTCTTGTGTTATATGTAGATGATCTGATCATCACTAGCAATTCAGAGAAATTGATTAAAGCCATGGAAGATGACTTGAAAGATTCATTTGATATGATAGATCTAGGACTTATCCACTAATGTCTTGGCCTTGAGATATAACAGAAGAAGAATCATCTTAGGGTGACTCAGAAAAAGTATGCCAAGACTTTAGTAGAAAAATATTGTATGACTGATTGTAAGCCCAAATCAACACCAATGGAATTAGGGCTTCAGTTATCATGATATGATGACTCATCATAGGTATTGAGCACACTATATAGATAGATTATTGGAAGCCTCATCTATCTGACTAATACTAGACCAGATATTACTTATGCTGTAAACTATATTTCACGGTTCATGCAAGAACCAAAGGTCTCTCATTGGAAAGTAGATAAGAGGGTTCTTCACTACATTCAGGGTAGTGCAGATTATGGTCTAGAGTATAAGAAGAATAATCAATTCTTATTACAGAGTTACACTGACTCTGATTACGCTGGATCCATAGATGATAGAAAATCAACATCAGGGTATGTATTTCATATTAGATTTGGTCCTGTCTCATGGTATAGTAAAAAGCAATAGGTGGTTGCTTTATATTCAACATAGGTAGAGTATCACGCTGCACATGGAGCTGTGTGTGAAGCGATATGGTTAAGTCACATCTTGGCTACCATGGGCCTGCCAAAGAAACTTCCTATTCACATGTTTTGCGACAACTCAGGTGTTTTGAGCTTGGTTAAGAATCCAGTCCATCATGAACACACAAAGCATATTGACACATATTGTCATTTCATTCGTGATTAAGTTTCTAAACACAACATCAAGCTCCAATACATTCCTACCGACGAATAGGTTGCTGAAATCTACACAAAGGCACTTGGACGTGTCAAATTTGAACTGTTCCAAAATAAACTTTGTATATCAAAGTAATGTAATAAATGGGGGATGTTAGGGTAAAATAGGTAGTATATTGCATTATACTACATAGGTTATTACATTTACTTTTCTACCATAGGATATAGTTACTATGCTACGAATTACTTTCTAGTTACTATGGTTAATAACTAAATATCTTATGATATTTAGTTAGTTTGTTAGAATAATCTATTATTAAATTACGTTAGCGCTTCTAATGCTAAGTCGTTAAATAATCTATTTTGTAACCTATTTATACTTTGAATTTAATATAAAATCCTAATGTTCAATTTATTATTTTCTAATCTAATTCTCGTTCATTTTACATCATGCTTCCTATATACAATAATTGGTATTCATTGCACACGCAAGAATTTATAATGATCAGATTTTGGCGATAAGATTTATCAGAGATCTTTCTGGAGTGAAATCTGGTTTAAATTTCTAACAAGTTTTTGATGTTTTTTAAAATGTAAAGGTTAAAATAGTATGTTGGATATTATAATGTTTCCAATTACATGATGAATATTAACTTCATAGTTTCAACCGTTAAATTCATAATTTTAATTGCTATACAAATAAATTTATGAATATATCAAAGATAACCATTGTGTTGTAAAAACATTTATGTGAAGTGTTACAATTAAACTAATATTCCATCTAATTATGGATCTAACCATAGATCTTTGTTTTTCTAATAAAGGATTTTTAACAAGAAAGTACAAAGAATATTTGATAGCAATGTTTTGATTATTTGCATTATTAATTTAAAGTCCAATATAGCATAATCAATTATACAAATACCTATAACTACTTTTAAATTCATAGGTCTCGTGTTGAGTGGTTGCAACCACTTAACTTATTATGGCATTAAACTATTATGGTAATATATTTTCTAACATTTCACCTTATTACATCATAGTTTAGAGTTTCTTGGAGATAAAATTTCAAAATACCTCAAACTTGACATGTGCAAGTGAATTGGTGAAGATGTCTGTGTTATTACTAAGTAGAGCAAAATTTGAGCTGAATATTGTGTTGTAAAAAATGTTTGCATATGAAATGGCACTAAAGTTTAATGTGTTTATGCAATCATAGAACATTGTATTAGAAACAAGTTTTAAAATACCTTTATTATTGTAGCACATGGTTGTTTTTTTAGTTTTTAGTACAACCATACTTGCTAACATATGTTTCAACCATATGGCTTCATAGACAATTCCTCCTACAACAAGATATTATGTTTCTATGGAATACTGAGCAATTTTTTGTTGTTTTTTACTTCCCTATTATATAAGTCTAGATCCTAGAAAAAATACAAATCTAGAAGTAATTTTTTTATCATCAATACATCTTGCATAATTTGCATTCGTGTAGGTAGTTAAGAAGAACTTATTGATCTTCTTTAATTCTATACCATAATCAATACTACCATGGACATACCTTAATACCCTCTTTGCTACCTTTTACGATATGCTTTTGGTTCTTGCATGAATTGTGAAAGGTAACTTACTACAAAGTTGATATCTAGTCTAGTGTATGTTAGGTAAATGAGACTTCCAACCAAATGTTGATAGAGAGTTGCATTCATTGATGGAGAGGATTTAGATCTTGAGAGTTGTAGCCTTTGTTCCATAGGAGTCATCATGGGCTTAAAATCATTCATGTGATATTTCTCAAGAAGTTACTTGGTGTATTTGATTTCTAAGACAATTATGTGATGATGTGCATACCACATCTCTATTCCTAGACAATAGTGCAATAGTCCAGGATTGGTCATGTTAAATGAGACTTTCATGTCATATTTTGCTTCAAGAATATATTTCTTAGAACTTCCTGTGATGACCAAATTGTCTACATATACAAGGATGATCACAATTTTTTTCCTAATTCTTTATGGTATAAATTTGGATCATATGGATTTATCTTGCAACTATGCTTTTCAAAATGTTCATATATTTTTATATACCAATATCAAGGAGCTTTTTGAAGATCGTAGAGATATTTGATCAATTTACACATCGGTGTTTATTATCCAAATGTAATGAATCTCTTTAGTTGTGTCAAGTAGACATGTTCTTTTATATCTCCATTGAGTAAGGCACTTTTAGCATGCATATGATGAGTCTTGTATCCAAATTGTGTAATTAGAGAAAATATCATTTTGATGGTCTTTATTTTTCATAGGTGCATATGTTTCTTCATAGTCAATTCCTTGCTTTTGCATATAGCCCTTGGCTATAATTCATGCCTTATATTTATTAATACTAACATGTGATTTATATTTGGTCTTGAAAATCCATTTTCAACCAATGGTCTTCTTCCTTGATAGAAGATCAACAAGTTGTCAAGTCTTGTTCTTCATTAGTGCTTGATATTAAATACCCATAATATTCTTCTAATATTTAGACTAAAAAACCTCCTACACTATGGATGGTTCAAAATTTTATACAATACTACTCATTAGGACCATATTTACTCATCATGAGGCATGCTACATGTCTTTGGTCTTGTGGTATATGTGTATAGTGTCCATCTATCCTTGAAGCTATTAATGTGCTAATGTACCACTTAGATATTTTCTATGTGTGATGTGGTGGAGTAGATTGGATCCACATCACCACTATTATATTTATCATTTTTTTCTCTAGAAGCTTTCTCATTAGCATCTTTTCATATTCATCAATTTGAAGTATTATTTGAACAAAATTGGACGAATATTCCTATGGAGAGGATGAGAATGACTTATATTTCTCCTCAAAAATAGTATCAAGGCTAATATACAATTTTTTGGTAGTTAGATCAAATAATCTATAGGAATTTAATTCTTCACTATAGCCTACTATAGTTCATTGATGAGACTTCTCATCCAATTTTTGTCTCTTATCCTTTGGGATGTGCATATATGTTATACAACCAAAATGACAAAGATGAGAGATTGATGCCTTATATTTATTCCATGATTATTTTGGAGTGATATGATCAAGTTTTATAGTGGGGGTATGATTGAGAAATTAAACTATAGTCTAACTACTTCCGGCCAAAAAGTAGGTGCAAGTTAATAATCTTGTAACATGCAATGAACCATTTCCATGATGGTTCTATTTATACATTCAATAACACCATTATGCTATGGTGTGTAAGTTGTTGAAAAATATCATGTTTCTTTAGGAAAACAAAAAAAATTATTGCTAATTTATTCCCCCTTGATCTAAGTAAAATACATGGATTCAATGACCTATGAATGTCTCAACTTGAGACTTAAACTATTTGAATTAGAAAAGGTTTGTTCTTGTTCTACAAAAATAATACCCACATTTTGGGAGTATAATTATCAATATATAGCTAAAAATATCAAGAGCCATGGGTCCACAAATATTTGTATGATTAATATCAAGAGGCCTTTTAGCTCAAGATTACAGAGAACCAAATGGAGTTCAATGTTGCTTTCCAAATAAGCAACAAGGGAAAATTTTAGTAAATTTCTTGAAGGAAGGAATACCTCTAACCATATGCTTATTTTAAAATGCAATACTTAAATAACCATATTATCGATTCCAAAGTGATGTAGAAATATTAAGGTTGATGATTATTTTCCTTGAGTCCTATCCTTTCTTAAACTCAACCTTCCAAGTAATTTATTGATGGGGAGCATATTATTAGTGAGTCTTGGAATATACAAGATTTTTATTATCTTCCATGTGTGTGAGTAAATTCATAATTTAATATCACCCATGCCTTTAATGTCATCGGATGTCTTATCACCCAAATAGACCTTTCTTATATAATTGGAATAGTCTATATTAGAAAACTAGTATTTTCAAATGGTGATATATTTGGTTGCTCCATAATTGACATACCATGCATTACTATGATGACTTAGTTGATTAGTAGAAATATATATGCTCTTATTATCTTGATTAATCATACTCTTCTTCTCCTAAGTGGTAATCTTCAACAACATTACTATATTGTTTACGTATATTTTTTAATTTAAAATTTTCTTGTTGGTTGGTGATTTATTCTACTGCAAATGCTTTTCTTGATAAGAGTATCCATTTGTGAAAGAATTGTTCCATCATTCCTTCAATATATGACCATTTTTACCACCAAATTTATATTTTACCACAAATTTTATATGTCTTTTAAATATGAGAATTTTTTTTTTGATGCTATAAGTGGTGTTGAGGTCTTGTACCTCTTTTGATTGACTACTTCCCTTTTTTATTTGAAAGGAGAACATGATCATCATCTTGTAATGTATGAGAGGCTTTCACTTTTTGAATTAGATTCACCAAATTTTCAAATGTGTGTTGTATGAATAAATCTAAGAATAATGGGGATAAGTGTGTCATCAGACATGATTTCCTCCAAAGCTTGTAGTCATACATGTAGCTCTCTAACTCTTCTCAAGAATTACTCGAGTTTTTTTACCATTCTTTATTTTAAGCAATAAAGTTCACTTTAAAGGAATAATATTTGGTTCTTGTTCCTTGTCTCAAATATTATCTAGAGCTTGTCCCATGTATCTTTAGTTATAGTTGAGTCACAAATGAATGGTTGATATTCATCAAAGACAACAAGAATGATGATCAACTGAGTCTTTTTATTTGCTTTATCAAATTTTATTTGTTCTTCATCATCTATGTTAGGACGAGTAGTGGATCCACTTACAACTTCCATACTTCCTCAAACTCAAGTTGATTTTTGAGTTCGTTTTTCAAGAAAAATAATTATTCCCTCATAATTATTGGGAATTAGGTAATAATATCTTACTGCACTAGTAGCCATGTTAAACCTTCATAAAACTAGAAAATTTTAATTCTAATGTATTGGCCTTAAAAATGCTTTCTAATGAGTATATATAAGCCTATAGTCATTAATTGATTAACACCTCGAATTACAAGAAATCAACAATATCTCGTCAAGCAAAAAAATAGGTGGAGTGGATTGATATATTTTTCTCTAATTAGAATTTATAAGGAATATTATTAGAATATTTCTTTAGTGTTTTAGTTCTTTAAAAATATTAGTTTTCACTTGTAATTAATGAGAAGAAAAAACAAAAAAAATATTTATAGGGCCCAATGAGCCCTCCCATAGTTTATGTGGGATAATTTAAACAAAATAATTGACTACCATTGATGACCTTATCAGATGGGTTTTATCAATCCAATAAGGAGATATGTGTTGGTTGGCGCTAATGAGATGATGAGACTACTTAAAGTGGTTATGGTTTCCCAATCTTCTATGCTTTTTTCTATCAATCTAGATGACATGCAAGTTAGAGAGAGGCCTAGACAATCATGACTACTTCCATATTTCACTCATGCAAAAAGAAATAATGTATAGTGCAAATGTCTAGCTCTATTTAGCACATCATAGAATCAATTGATTCATGGGAAACTTCCTTGGCCTATAGATTTTCTCTTTCACACCCTTTGCACTACTTTGGATCCCTCGTGTCGAAGCAAGAAGAAGGTTTAAGGATATTCCTCATAAAGGCATTGAGTCTTGATGGATAAAAAGGAGATTTCACTATTCTTTCAATATCCTACTCGGATACCATGATGACAATGCTTTGATGATTTACATTATTGGTATGAATATACTTAAATACAATTGTCTTTCCCACTATAGCATAAAAAACTATAATAAGACAACAACTACTTGAAACTACTTTTCAACTCATGGATCTTATGTTGAGTAGTTGCTACCACTCAACTTATTATGACGCTAAACTATGATGGTAATAAAAATACTAACAAATGTGACCAAAGTTAAGCTTAATTATAACTTATATTATAATTACAATTTTAAATTTATCTAAAATCAAATCTAAAATAAATTAACCTTTATATTAAAAATAGATTTTTAAATATAATTAAATTATATGAAAACTAACTCATTGTAGGAAACATCTAAGTACACCAAAAAGACATGAGCTTTGATATACATTGTTTGTCATACACCTTGTGACAACTTTTATATTCTACTTTTTCATTTCATTTTCATATAAATTTATATTGCTATTTTATTTTAATTTCCACCGAATTTGAAACATTTGAAGGAATTTATTTAATTATTCTTGAAGTTGTCAATTTTAGTTTCCCCTCATATAGCATTTTTAAAAATAAATGCAACATGCACATATTATGCACCAACACTAATTAAATCTATAATGTGCATTGAAGCATTGGGACCATGGTTAAATGTTAAAAGAATACATAATCCATGACAATATCAACCCTGAAAAGAATAAAATTAACTTATATTTTATGCAAGATGTCCCCTTTCATAAGTACATAAATATAATTTATTGCAACCATAACCTTGATCTAAAGGTAACAAAAAATATCGTGAAACACATGATTCAAAACCTTCAAAGATGTTCAAGTATCCAATTCATAATAAGATTAATATATGTTTCTAATAGGTAAAATAAAACTAAAAATGTATTCATGTTTTGATACAACTAATGGCCTTACAATAATCATTCATAGTGGTAAAAATCCCAAGAAACTTATATTAAAAAAAATCAGAAAATAAAACATGTACTATAGTTCTTTATTTTAAGATCTTACCAAGGGCTATTAAATATGGTAAATAACTATGTAGAGTGAAGTCATTGCAATAAATATGAGTTGATTATCAATAAATATTATTCACAATAATATTACATGCGAAAAAAATCTATCCAATATTTGGTAAAATTATTTTCATTAGCAATTAAAAAATAAATGCTTAGTGTATGAGAAGAGAATTTTCTATCAAGGTATGGTGGTAGGTTTTCATGCTCTACTATGATGAAGAGATGATAATGGAGGGAGTGATAAGACTTCCTTTGATAAATTGTTTTTTGTTACACCCTTTACTTGTATATTATTGATTTTATTTTTCAGTTTTTCAAGCATTTTTATGGTAGGGAGAGTTTATCATCTCTAAGGGTTAAACTTAATTTTTGTTTTGATTTACAAAAATCAAATTTTTATATTTAAATCTTCTAACAAAGGCTTCACAAGAATATTAATATCAAAATATAGATGTTATGCAAACTATAATAACAATGAAAATATTTTATGCATTCATGGACATTATGAGAAGGAAGATCCATGCATAGAATAGAAAGATCAAGTTCTTTTTCTTTATTGAAGGAAACAAATCCAAGTTGTTGATTTTAAAGACAATCCCATAAAAGGTCACAACTAGAGACAAGTTATAGTTTTCATATTTGACATATAAAATCACATTACTTATTTTTAACATGGTACTATATGGAAGTAAATGTTTGCATGTGATATATTTATTTATTAGAATGCATTTGACTAATAATCCTATATCCCATACATTAATTGAGTTGTATGAGTGTATGAGCATAGTTATAACCTTAATAATATTTCGGTGAATATAATGTACCTTCCTAGTACATATTTTACAAATATAGAATGGAAATTTCATGTAGTTGAGTTTATTTAATTCTTCCTTGAAGCTTTCCTAATTGAATCCTCCTAGGGAAGATACATGGCAATTTTTATCTTTGCATCAATTGAATTCTTGATAAGATTCTAACCCATTATAAGAGCATAATTATGTTCTTATAAGTTTTTAATATTCTTATTGATATCATAAATATAAGAGAATTGCAATATTTTTGATGTTAAAGACATAACGTGCCTTAAAATATTTTCTCCCTAGCACAACATATGCATTTTAACAATCTACTTACAAAAGCTAAAAATATTTTATTAAAATACCAAATAACTAAGGAAGAATACACTATGAGAAACCATAACTACGGAAGAAAGAATAGAACTTAAAATACCAAATAAATAGTTCCTGCTTAAGTCGACCTGGTCAGCTGACATATCAATAGAGTGGGACCCTCAATTTTAAAACTCACTAGTTGTTGCACATAGGTCCCCTCATAGATCTTGCAATGGAAGAATACACTTTTCACAACCATCTAATGTGCCTTCCTTCCATAGGAAACAACTATAAAAAGAATCATCTTAAATAAATCCATTCTAGTAATTAGGGCAACTGAATTTAAATAGTTAACTTATTCCTATTGAGAGAATCCCTTAGCTACAAGGCATACCTTGTGCTTTTCCATCTAATCATCTAAATTATACTTGCTCTTGAAGCTATTGTATTAAGATATTTTTTAAAATAATATAAAGGTGAGTGACTCCATCCAACATTTCATTATAATAAATCTTCATAAATCTTGAAGAATGGTTTCTCACACCCAAAAAAAACTCCCAACCACATATGTTTAAAGAATTGATTGGTCCTGGTGTTCAGATATACCATTGTTGAATTACTCAGCTAAATTGGGTTACAAGTGGCTCTCCCCAATGTTGCCAATGGTCCCTAGACTTAATGATAAATGGGGAGATCCAGTGGTGGTTTCTGGTTGGAAGGCTCGATTTCAGATAGTTTGGTCTTCTTTTCTTGAGCCAAAACAATATTTTTTTGCTTGGAGCCTTCTCTTTCAAAGTTTACCCTTAGGAGACAGACTCAGGCACTTGGGAGTTGCAAACCCTAAATGTGCATTCTATAATGAGGATGAATCTTCTCCTCATATTTTCTGGTTTTGCACAAGAGCAAGGAGTGCCTGAGAATGGGGATGGTCTTTTTTTTCCCAATTCCAGGATGAATCCCTTACATGGCAGCAAGCTCTGTTAGGGGATAATATTAAATTTGTTCTTCCCTTGTCCAAAGTGTGGCACATATTTCGAATTAGTCTTCTTTTTCACATGTGGAAATCTAGAAACAAGATACATGAATTTTCTCTAGCTGACAAAATAGAGGTGTTTCAAGATACATGGTTCCAGATTTGCAATCAGCAGGCTAAACTTGACATTGAGCAAGCGCACATGAAGGCACTTTTGGATGACTGGAAAAATGCACCTTGCTCAGTTAGAAGGGTTTTTCCAAACAACGCACAACAGACATCCTGTTCCCGCTCGAGGTCTCATCAACTGCCACGTCTGGTGCATGCACAGGGAGGTTGGGTACATGAAATTTTTACCTACAATGATGGATGGAATGCACATCCAATTCAATCACCATCATGTTCTCCACCCAGAGGTGCTGGGGATGAGCTGGTGGAAGTTAATGGTGGCACACAGGATCGTGCCTGGAATGCAGGGGATATAAGTGCACATAATCGCCAGCTTGATAGATCTCGAGGACAGGGTTGGGGAGATTCAAATGTTCATGAGGATCAGGGACACACAGATGGATTACCGCATACCTTGGCCATTCCATGGGACTCCAACATAGACGTGCAACCACAAACTTTTTGATTGCAGGCAAGTTTCACTGCTTGTTTGATTGATGTTGCCTAGTTTGTAGTGAGCTCTGGTTTGTGGTTTCCCAACCCGTGGTTAGGGTTGGCTTGTTTCTTCTAGGGGTGTGATCATTGCCACCCGCCACTTTTTTCATGTTAAACTTTATTATTAATATAATTTAGCTTTTCATCAAAAAAAAACTCCCAACCACTTAATCTATCACTTTCCATACATATCAAAGTTATATTATACTATTAATTTTTTTTATTAGGTTTATCTATTTATAATTTTGTACTAAATACTTGTATAAATAATATATTTTTTAATCAATTTTAACTATCAAATTTTACAAAATAAAAATTAGTTTAATTTTGTACTTGCAAGGAGATTTAAGTTTGAATTTTATTTTTTTTAATTGTTGACTCAAACTTGAATATTGCCGATCAACAAGTGCATAATAACCAAATTATTACAAAAACCCAATTTCAAATCTTACCAAACAATACATGACTAATCCCGTAATCATTTAAAAATATATATTAATTTTAATAAAAAATCTATAAAAAAATTTAAAAAATAATATAAAAAGTATTATAAGCTATAATGAACTAAGAAAGGGGGATAAAATAGGAAAATATTATTTTACACTTATCTTTCACCCGTCTTTTTTCCCTATTTTATCAATCAATAGAATTTTATCATAATTTCACCTTCTCTATTTCCTACTTTTATCAATCATACACTAGCATCTCATCTTTTTCGTATTACATAAATAACAATAAGTACCAGTATAGAATATAAATGTTTGAGTCTGTAATTTCCATTGCAAAGGTAGAGGGAGAGTTATTATAAGCTTTGCAAATACAAATAAGATATTGAATCCCAGAAACTGTTTTTCCAGCTGTCCTTAAGTGTTTCAAGCAGGTGTGTGTCTTTTCTAATTGTTCTTTTTTGGATTTGTTTATTTACTAGGGCTATAAAAGATCTACCCTTGAAGGTCTGTTTCGTTTTTGTAAACATATGTAGTTATTTGTTCTCCATTGAGTCGCTCTAGACCCAATAGAAGTTTTTTATTTCGTGGGATCTCTTAGAGCTATTATGCCATAACAGTGGAAATCTCCTCTACAGATATTTTTCGGCCGGAGTAGTAGAGTCCCAACTTCAAAAGATAAGGGATAGCATAAAAGATATTTCTGATTCTCTCATTCGCGCTCGTGTTTTCCAAATCGCCAGGCAAACGGCTCACCGTCCTGGTCAATCGACTTTGACTTATCTTGAGTGCCAGCCAGGTTACATCTCTCTTCATTACAATTACTTGATAGAGGGTTTTTAATTGTTTCTTTGTTTAAAAGTTAAATCTTGTCTTGTCCATTGACACAGAAGGAATAGAGGATCGAGTATTCGAAGTGAAGGAAATGCTTGATATGGAAGGGAGTGAGTCAGCAGTAGCAGTCATATTATGGGGGATTGGCGGTATTGGTAAGAGCACATTGGCTGCTTCAGTTACTCAGAATTTGAATTTGACTTCGACCAAGTTTTGTAGGGTGACAATTGATGAGGAAAAGTCACCGTGGAAATGGCATGTCACTGAACTTCAACAAAAACTTATTCTTGACCTTGGAGGACAAAAATATGATATTGGAGAACCCCTTGAAGGGCAAAAACTAGTCCAAAAAGAATTGGAGAACAAATCTTGTCTCCTCTACATTGACAACGTCCCAGATGGTGATTTTATTCAGGAACTCTTACCCCATGAGTTTTTCCGTGGTACGGAAAAATCAAAGCTTAGGATACTCATAACTTCTAGAGAAAGGAATTTGGGACTACCTGGCATCAAAAAGATCAAAGACTACAATGTAAAAGAACTTCCTCTTGAAGCAGCTAGAAAACTCCTGAGCAAAACAATTCTACAAGATAAAGCTAAAATCCATCGCTACTTTGATGAAGCGGGTTTGATGGGTGCTGTTGCAAAGGCATGCGGAGGTGTACCGCTACTTTTGTCTGTTTTTGGAAATCATTTAAGGGAGAATAGGGAACAGGATAGCTACAACGAAGCACTTGAAGCGCTTCGACCGGGAAATCCCGAGAGCCTTACAGGCGAAGGACAGGTCGGTGAAAAGCTTTATTTTGTCTATCATAAAATGGACGAAGAAGTAAAAGAGGCTTTCCTCGACATTTGCACATATTTTTGTGGTTACTACTGGCATGAGGTCCGTTGTATTGTGGGGAATAATATTCTAGAAACTCTTAAAAACAAATCCCTAGTAAATAAAAGTGACTGGAATACAGTGATTGTTCATGATATCCTTCGTCTAAGGGGAATAAAAGAGGCCAAGCAGACAAGGCTTACAACCTACGAGGAATTCTTGAATATCAAAGATGATGCATCAAAACTCCAAACTATAAAAGGCATCGCCCTTTCTACTGCGAGGAAGTTAATCTCTCTTGAATCCAATCATTTAAATGACATGCACCAATCCTTGAGGGTTCTGATTCTAGGAGATTGGGTGAAACTAGATGGACCTCCATGTGACAAAGCATTTACAAATCTCAGATATCTCGAAGTCGGGGACCTGAAAGACTTTCCATTTAGAGATGTTACCAAACTGGAGAATCTCACAGTTTTTGCTAATTGGTCCAAGCCAGGCATGGATTTGTCTCAGGTAAGTGAGCCACTGAATGGTCGTCAATTAATCGTTTGTTCGTCAGTTAGGGAAGCTGTAAGTGAGCCACTCTTTTATTTTTCATTTAGGATATGCATGACGCTTAATCATGTCAATCGTTTGTTCCTACAGCTTCCTGGTACTCTAAGAGCTATATACCATCTACCACCTCTGGATTGCAATGAGTTTGCCGAACTCCCGTTGCAAAATCTGACGCAATTGGAACAGTTTATGGTAGCAACGCTAAGACCTGTTCTATTTCCTCAAGGATTGGAGCTTCCTTCATCTCTCAAATATATGTGGTTCTTTGACTGCAAACAGTCACCCAAAAGATTCGGCCACCTTCTTGCTCTTGAGGAGCTAAAACTTGATAAGTGTGACTTGGAATCTCTGCCCCGGGGATTTGGACAACTTGATAAATTGAAGTCTCTGAGCTTGGCCAACTGCACCAACCTTATCACTATTTCAGAAGGTCTTGGGACGCTTTCTTCGTTGACTTCCTTGTGTCTTCAGGGATGCACGCGCCTGGAAATGTTACCTGCTGACTTTGGCAAGTTGACTGCATTGCAAGAACTCATGATGGGAGAATGCGAGAATTTGAGGGCACTGCCTGAAGACTTTGGAAGATTATCTTCTCTAAAGAATTTGTATTTAAAGGGATGCATCAAATTACAGCAGTTGCCAGAAAGCTTTGGAAGTCTTTCCATACAGGTGCTCACTCTCGAATCCCTCGTCAGTTTGGAAGAGCTTCCACAAAGCATCGGCAGCTTACAAAATTTGAAGGCGCTCTCATTAATAGCGTGCAACTCATTGAGGGATCTTCCCAATAGTTTTGTGCGGTTGAAAATGTTAGAGACTTTGACAATACAGGATTGCCTTCATCTTGGTTCTCTGCCCAAAGACTTTGGCAAGCTATGTTCCTTACATGACATAACTTGGAAGGATTGCCCTCTTCTCAAGGAGTTGCCTGAAGGATTTCATGAGCTCCCAGCCTTGAAATTCTTGGCTTTGATTCGTTGCAGCAGTTTAGTGAATCTTCCTGCAAAGTTCGAGCAGCTCACGTGTTTGGAAGAACTGACCTTGGATGGCTTATTCTTGTCGAGTCTTCCGGATGAATTTGGAAATCTCAAAGGATTAAAGTTATTACGGGCAAGATGCCTTTACAAATTGGAGACATTGCCCCAAGAATTCGAAAATTTGGCTTCTTTGAGGAAAGTAGCTTTCATACGCTGTCGCATGTTGAAGGGGGCGGCAATGGACAAAATAGTCAAATTACAGCAATGCTGTTATGTAAATATCGCAATGAGTCCGAGACTCGCAGAACGGTGGAATGAAATGCAGCCGAAAGAACGTCTTATAGCAGTGCGCACTTCAGGATCAGATGTAAGACTCATATCTCATTGGGATTAAATCTATAAAACAAAAATAAGTGGATGTACTTATTTCTTGTTTTATTGATTTGTTTTGTTTTGAAGCAGAATAAGTAGTTTCCACTTATCTCCCTCCTCTCTGGCAATGCATGTGAGACGTCTTTGCCTAAATATTTAACAGCTTTGGTTTGCTGTAGGTGTGGAATCGAGAGAAGCAGCGGTTGAGAAGAAAGGTTTTGTGCCATGGACAGTGTATAGAGCTGAAGGAGGGTATGGAGGAATTTATTGAGCACTCTTCTTTGTTGCTGGACAAAGACTCAACTGTGGCAGTGATCCAAGTCCACTTGGATCGACTAGACCTCTTAAGGACTTTTGTTAGGATGGCGAATGAAAGAGCTAGTTGTAACTGTTCAGGAAAGTTGCGGATTTTTTACGTCAGAAGTGTTGAAGGGCAGAGACGAAATGAAGATGAAGAAAAGCAGAGCATTCGAGAAATTCTAAGATACCTGCCAGAAGAATCTTACGTCATTCCGTCCACCGACATCAGACGTGTTGCACTTATTGGATACCTTTTCTTTGATGACAACGATTTCGATGGCGTTTACAGCAAGCCTGGTTGCTTCTTGGCGGATGTGAAGACGGATGATAAAGGCCATCAAATATTTGTGGAGGAGCAGCATCATGTCGACAATGAAAACGAAGAAAAGTTTCTCACTTTGAGAAGCGTGGAGGAAGAAAATAAAATCTCATATGAGATTGGAGAGTTTATAAATTCTATACGTGGAGGAGGAAATAAAGCGTTCATCCGCAAAACAGCTGGCCAATCTCCAAATCTTGGAAAAGAAAGTGTGTTTACAATGTCAATGTTCACCAAGGCATTGAAGAACAAGAAAATAGATTACCTTCACAGCAACCGGGGCATGGTAAAAGCTTAGAACATAATACAATATTGTAGAAACAAAAATAAATTTCAATTGATTCTTTGCTTAGAATTAAATTAATTGGGTTATGTAATATTATCACAAATTAATTGCTATTATCGTCTGGGTCCTGATTTTATGAATATGTTGCAGGTAGGGGTAGATCAACTAAAAGGGAAAGTAGTAGCCATCCTTGCGAGTGATTTAAACAGTCCTGAATTTGTGGTTTTACAGAAAATTTATGGATATGCCCAAGATAAGCAGTTGAGCCTTGAAGTAATTTGGATCCCTTTATCACTGAATTATGGATTTGGTACTTATACTAGGGCCATTCAAGGCATGCCTTGGGCAACTTTTGCTGATCCAACAGTAGTCAATATTAAGGACAAAAATCCCTGTCTTATTGTTTTCGGCGAGGATGGATGGATTGCCAATCCAGATGCATTAGCCTTGGTGATGTCTTGGGGTGTGGAGGCTTACCCCTTTACTCAACTTGAAACAGGCAAATTTATCTCCGACATGCACATCAAGCCAAGCTTGGAGTTTCTCATATCAGATATGGACTTGTTGGATGAGAGGGGTGTTACAGTGAGTTTTTCACACTAACACTTTCAATTTTTTATAAATTTGTAGTTGATATTATTTTGGATCTTTATTAGTAATATTGTTTGAAATGGTTGCAGGTGGAAAAAGATATAATGAATGGTAAATTGATCTTTGTATATGCTGAACCTCCTGGCCAAAAGTTTCAAATGAAGTCCAAGCTCGAGGAATTAGCACAAACTTACGACAATCTTGAAATTATATATGTGGGATATCTTTTTATGGAAGAAAAGGACATGGAAAGACTCGAGCAAATGTACAACGATGCAACACAAAAAACGCAGTGGCTTAGACTCTCATTTGAAAATATGATCAAGTTTTGGTATAGATGCGAGTATTTTTCATGTGAGCAGTACTTGTCAAATGAGTTGCAGGGTTCAACACTTGAAAAGCTTGTGAAACATTTGTATATTAAAAGAAGACGGTTGATTTTACTAGATAAAGATGGAATAGTGACAGCTAGTGGGGAAGAAGTGGTGGAGACGATGTGTGCATCAAAGGATGAAAGCAAAGATAAAGTGGATATTATGGTGAACGAACAATGGATGGAAAGCTTGAAAGGCGGAAAATGTAATGAAGTGATGAAGATATTTTTCAATGATGAATTATCAAATTATCCACAACATCCCCAACATCTTTTGCTATTAGATTATCAAGAGAATGTGAAAAGATACTGTGATGAGTGCGCTGCAGATATTCCTCCCTTAGATACAAGAAATTATAGATGTAATGACTGCGACTGGGACTTGTGTAGAAACTGTTGGAAATTATTTGCTGAAAAGCAGTGCAGCAGTTAAGCCTTATTAACAGCGGTGAAGGATTGTGGCCTTACTAAAAGACGAAGATATTGAAATATTGGCAGGGTGAACCATAGCAACCTGATTATTTTAAATATATGTTTAGTATTAGATTTCAGTGAATATAATAGATGCAACTCTATGTATTCTATTTGAAGCCAGTTTAAGTTTTGAGTTTGTTCTTAATTATATGTGTTTTTTTTTACTGTGAGTTATTTTTAATAAAATATTGAGATATTGTTGTTAGGTTAGTAAAATTATATTTAATTTATATATAGTTTGTTATTAAAGATATTTATATATTTATCTTCTTCAAAGTATTATGTTTCTATAATCAGCATTAAGATATAAAATCTCACTTCATTAATTGTCTTCTTAAATTTAAATTTTATGAAAACAAAGATCAGTAATATGATTCTGATTGACTAAATTATCTTACCCAATTTCTTTCTATAGATGTTTCAAAGAGATTGCCTCCACTAACAGTTGATGAATATCAACAATAAAATTAAATTTTTATCTAATTCCCACATCTATTTTAATTGATAATGTTAATAATAATTTGTGAATCCCCTTCAAATAAATACATTTTGATTCTTTTTCAATTGCAATTTTAATATTATAAGTGTCCTAGACACCTCCATTAGCTTTTTGTAAATTTCCTTTAAAAGCACCATTAAAATTAAATTTGAAAATATCAAATTTTTAGACATTTCCATTTTATCATAGATCGAAGCAAATCCTTTGTTTTAATGTCACAAATGACTCTTCCATGTATATTCAATTCCTTTAACCAAGTGTCTAAATCCTTCTTTTTTGCACTTGAGACTTCCCATGATGAGCACCATATCTATAAATATTCTACAAGAGATATAATAATACAATTTTAAACTTGGCATGATTTTGAAATTTATTTATAAAAAATTCAATTATTCTTTTCCAACCATAAATTCCAACAATAGGACCATTCTTCTATGTAAGAGATAATGATTTAGCTTTGAAATAATTAATCCAATATTTCATCAGCTCTTTCAATTTTGATGGGGATACCCCATATATTCTCATGTATTTTAAAATACAACCCCAAATATTATGAGAAAAGGGACTATAAAGAAGTAAATAGTCTAATGTTTTTAAATCCTTCTCACACAAGAAACATTAAAAGGATCGTAATGTCTTATTTTTCTAGACTCTCTTCTATAAGAATTTTACTTTCAATTGATATCCAAAGGAATGTAAGAAATTCTGATTGCTCGAGATCCTCATATCCCAATCTGACCAAGTATCTACCATCTTTTGATAGGTTCCAAACCAACTCATTATTATTTGTAAAAATAGGTAATAAAACTTTAAAGTATATTTTGAAGCTCACATGATGTTTGAGATGTTTTTCTTCAACTAGACTGCTAATAGAGATCCATGATCTAGATTTATTGTTCACATCAATATAATATTTGACCTTTAGACCTTTACAAGCTTGATAAGCCCAAGCCAATGGTTACCATTTGAACTATAGATAATATAATAAGGCATAATCCAAGCATCATACCAAAAATTTGTATAATCCCCCTTATTGATTGGCCATCATATATATTTATTTATAATTGTAAATTATTTGATATGAAGTTCCATGTTGGTGATCATTTGGATAGGGTCCTTTTTATGAATAATTTAACTGTATCAAGAAAACATATATATTTTTGAAGTAAAAAAGTTTTCCAACTCTTTCCTTGATCTTTGAATAATCTCATGTTAAGTTTTGGCCCTCAGGCCAAACTTTGTAAGTATGTAATTTTGGAAGCCTGTCATCTAATATTCTTTTCTTTGCAAACCATATCCCACTTACAAAGAGGAAACTTAAATTTTTCTCACATCCTTTATAAAGAAATTCTTATTGAATTTTTTTTTTTTTTGATATTGTACTTGTTGGAAAACATAAAAGTAACATTATATAAATGGGGATGAATTACAATGTAATCTTTATGGGTTATAGTCTTCTCAACTTGGTTAGAAACTTACCTTTCCAACATGCTAAAAAATATTTTATTTTATCCAAACATGAGTCTGAAAGCCTCTTTTTATTTCCTTTTTGAGAGAGGAATACCCAAGTAAGTTGAATAAAAGTTTTCATATACACAATACTATTGTAAATCTAGGGTAGTGTTAATAAAAAATCTTAAAATTTATAGTATAAACCAACTATCTAATAGCCTTCTCATACCATGATAATATAGATTTAAACTCCATGGCCTTTTTTACTAAGGGATAACCCAACAAAAAAGTATCAACAATAAATTAGAGATAAAATTGGAAGGGACCATTTTTTGCAACATGAATACCTTTGTTTTTTATCCATTTTTGCTTTTCATAAATAATGCCTAGAGAATATTTCATAATGCTATAATAATACCTAATCCATTCACAACAAATTTGTTCAAAACCAAACTTTTTAAGAATATAGTGTAGAAAACTCTAACAAACCCTATCATATTCATTGTTTAAATATAATATCTTGATTATACCTAGGTTATTTTATGCAATGAAGAGAATGTATAACCTCTTATATAATGATGATACTATCAAGAATTTGTTTACCATGGACAAAACCACCTTACTCCTCTAAGATAAGCCAATCTAGAATGGTTTTTTCAACTTGTTTATAATAATCATTCAAATGATCTTATAAATCATATTATGTAGGTTTATTGGATGAAAATAATCAAAATATTCTGATTTACCTTTATTGAGAACCAATATAATAATGGTGGCATTCATATCACTTTTTATAGGGTAAATTTCTGCAACCTTTTCAACCACATTCAACATATCACTAAAATAAAATAGGAGGAAAACCATTGAGGTTAGAAGTCTTGTTAGGATGGAAAGAGAAAATTGCTTCGTGTAGCTTCTTCATGGACATATTCTTTATTAATATTTTATTTCATCCATGTGTGATGATTCGTAAAATATTTTGCAAAAGCTTAACTTTTGCCTCCTTATATTGCCTAACATTTAACAAATGTTTTTGAAATAATTAATTACTTAGACCATCACCCATCTTCCTTTAAAACAATCCTTGCATTCTTCACAACTTAATTTTTTTCTTGTATTTAAATAAAGTAATGATTATCATAACCCATTAATCCCTTAGTAAAAACATTTAGGGGTCTTATGCATACCCTTGATATTTCATAATATCATTTTCATCATCATTTTTTATTCTTATTAGTGGGCTTAGCCCCACTTCTTATAAAAAATTTAGATATTAGTTATTGTCTTCCCAAGTTGATATCCCTTTGAGATTTATTTTCTCTTTGATCTTGCTTTGAAAACCTTATTCTCTTCTTTCTATTTCCACCAACATTTTTGTCTTCATCAATCCCCTCATTTTTCCATATTATTCATGATTAGACTTAAAGATTTATGCTACCCAAGACAATCTAAATTGTAAATAATAACCTCAAAAACATTTTCTTATTTATGTTACCTTGGGAACCCTAAATTATAAGGATGATCCTCCATAGTAATTACTTTCTTATGTTTCCCTAAAAATCCTAAATTTCCATGGATATCCAGTGTATGCGATTTTTTGTTATGCTACTCTTAAAACCATAATTTGTAATAGATACACTTTGTGCTACTTTTATTTTCATTGCAATGAGAAAATTTTATGCTACTAGAGAAAAATTAAGGTGATTTACCTAGATTGACCATGACCTCCTTCACCTCATTTGCTTTAAAATTTAGCTCCCCATCTTCCTTAACACCTTTAACTCCTAAAATTGAACTTGTGTATTGTCATTTCTAATACATTACCAATTTTTTAGGCGACTTAAATACAAATTAGTCCATAATCTAAACTAATAATTTATTATTCTTATTTATATATGAGTTCAATAATAACATAACCCTAATTCTCAAGGGTTGACTAACTAAATCTATGGCTTGAGATAAAAATAATTAGCCAACATGGATATATTACAATTGTTACATGGATTCCCCTTTCAAAAAGCTTTGTCCTCAAGATATAAAATATGAAAATGCTATCAACATCCCATGTAGCATATTATTTTGGAAGCTCCTACCTCTTGATGAGAAACTCTTAAATTTTTCAAGATCAAATATGACAAACTTTGGACTATAATACTACTTCAAGTTGAAGAGTGATTTGACCTTCTTCATTAAGTAATAGAAGCTATTTCTAATAATACACCTTTTGGACAATAACCTACTTGAGACAAGATACATTAAAAATTGAATTGATGTAGGAAGACACCAATGCAACAAACCACCTTATAGGGACCATAAAATCGAGGAGCCAACTTGTGACTAAACTTGATCTTTAAGGATAACTGCTTGTGAGGTTGTAGGCATAAAAATGTCATATCTTATATATTGAACTATTCATTATAAGGGTGTGAATCCTATTTTTCTTCATATAATTCTTGGTATGAATCAAATTATATTTAAGGAGTTAAAGCATGATTTATTTTTTTATAATAAATCATCTACTTGGGCAACTTTGAAAGATCCTAGAACAAAGTCTTATTATTATTGAAGGTTTTTGACCGTATAATGCTTCAAATTATGATATATTAAGGGTAAAATGGTAAGAATTATTATACAACCTTTCACCAAATAAAATCCATTGAACCCAATGATATTGCTTATCTTGAGCAAAACAACAAAGGTAAGTACCGACACATTTATTAATAATATATGTTTGACATTTAAACTAAGGGTGATATGAGGAGGACATGTTCAACTTGGTACCACTAAGAAAAAATAATTCCTTCCAAAAGTTGCTAGTGAAGATAGGGTCATAGTCACTGACAATGGTTTTGATCATAGCATGTAACTTCAATCATAATCAAGAATATCTTGGCCATATTACTTGTCGAATAGGGATGTTGTAATGCATGTAAATGAGCATACTTGGAAAGATCATCTAATACCATAAAATTAATTATTTTTTCATCTGATTTGGGAAGTTCCTTACTGAAATCCATGGATATGTGCTCCCATTAGTGGTTAGTGATAGGCAAGGGTTGAAAAAATGCAAGAGATTTAATTGTTTTCCCTTTGTTACTTTGGAATACCTCACACTCAACCACAAACATATTGATATCTACTTTTAATCCTTTCCAAGAAAATAATTGCTTCACCCTCTGATATATTTTCAAGAATCCTAAGTGTCCTACCAAGGGAGATGCATGTAATTCTTGGAGAATCTTTGACTTAATAGTCGACTATTGAGGAAGATAAATGCAATCTTTTTTGTAGCACTACATCAAAGTATGAGGAACAAGAATGCAATGATGATCATATTTTTATATCCTACATGATTTTATTAGACTTTGAATTAGTAAGCCAATCTTATCAAATTTGAGAAAGTCATTATGAACAAGGACCGAAATGACATTGATAGCCACATCATCCTTGTATTTATGAGATAAAGCATCAACCACCAGGTTTTCTTTACCTTTCTTATACTCAATAAGAAAATCATAACTCAAGAGTTTGGTCAACCATTTATTTTTTGGGGGGCATGATAGATGTTGTTATAAGAAATAATTTACACTATTATGGTTAGTCTTGATGATGAAACAAGTGCTCAAAAAATAATATCTCCATTTCTCTATGGCATGTAATATAGCCAACATTTTCTTCTCATAAGTGGACCATATTAGATTATTTCCCAAATGATTATTAATTTCAAGGGATAATGTGTGACTATCTTGCATTAAAATGGCTCCACTACCTCTACCGAAATAATCACACTCGATGACAAAAGGTTTGCCAAAATTAGGAGTGGCTAAAATTAGAGTGAAACACAGATTCTTTGAGGACTTGGAAGGCATGGAAAGTAGCTTCAATCCAAAAAAAGAATTATTTTTAGTGAGAGCAATGAGAGGTACAACAATCTTGCCATAATTATGGATAAAATTTATTTAATAAATTGTGAGTCCTATAAATCCATAGATTTTTTAAGATATTTGGACAAGCGTCCATCTTGAATAGCTTTGATTTTATTAGGATCCATTTTGACTCCTTAATGAGATACCATATATTCAAAATATTCTACCTCTTTGATCCTAGGATATATTTAGACCTTTTAATAGTACATTCATTTGCAATTAAGACTTCAAATTTATCTTGATTTGAAGTACTAATATACAAGCATAAGGATTTTGTTGTCTTACTAGCTAAAAAGTTGTGTACTACCTAAATCAATCAACACATGAACATGTTGTCATTTTATAAATCCTTGTATATTGATATGATGGTGAGCTTGAAGACCCATAAGTGCATGAGTAGAGAAAGCCACAATATCATTCTCTTGTTCTACTTCATATGCTTTTGTTGGTTGTTGTTCTAGTTATATTGATTGTTCATTTTGTAATAAATATTCATCCTAAAAAATGGATTTCTCCATATTCTAAGAGAAAGATACAATATTATTCATAGGCTTGATCTAAAGGATGATGTGAATGATATTTGAAATATAAAAATCCTATTGAATTCTCAAAATTATGGTAAGAATGATGAGAGTTGAAATATGTCTATATGAAGGACCAAAATCATAGAGTTTTTATTCTAATACTAGAGCTATACGTTGTGCATCATCAAGAGTATAATAATCATGCATGTTGACTTCATTCTAAATAAGGCCATAGCACAAGGTAGAGACCACCACTACTAGACTCCATTGTTAGGTATAGGTGAGGCAACTTGTGAACTTAGAGGAATAGTCTTCCACTATTCTTGTTTGCATAGTTTCTATAAGGTGTACCACATATGATGTGGAAGATCCATTTTAAACCTTTGAAGAAATAGTTCCTTGAATTAAAGCCATAAAATAGGACCACCATGTTGACAAATTTTCCATAACAATCTTTGATAAGCTTGGGTACCCAATTTAGAAGTTGCTAATGTGACCTGACCTCTTTCTAGACTATGGTAAAAATGTATAAGGCCTTCCATTTTAGCCAACCATCCTAAAGAGTCAACACCTTCAAAGGTGTGAATATTTATGCAAATAATCTTAACATCATGAAACCATTCAAGGAAATTAGAAGCACCACCTACCAAGGATTCTATATTAGAGGAAATGCCTAGATTATAAGAGCTAAAATCTATGAGATTATGACTAGGAGGTTATTATGGAATAACATGAGTATTTGGTGATTGATGAATGGTTAGAGGTTGGGGCTTGATAATTTATTATGGATTTTAGACAAGAGTAGGTGTAGTAGTGGATAGAACTGGGTTTCCTTCAATTATAGTCAAGATGTCAACAATTTTATCAACCTTTTTTTCTTGTTGCAAAATATATTAGTGCAAACCAAGGTCAATATTACTAGTAAAAGGAATATGACTTGGAGGGATAGTGGGAGTAGGGATAGTGGAAAGAGAAGAAGAAGAACTAGATGCATTGGGTGCGGGAGTAGCCATTGTGTTTAAGGAAGAAATAAGATGTTCATCAAAACTATTGATATTAAAGGGAGAGTTGTGATGATTATAAGAATTTAAATTTTGGTGCCTCTTTCTGCTCATACACAAATTCTCTAAAGCAACAATACACTATAATCGATCATTGACTTATGACAACAAATATTTAGCTTGAATTGAATGCCAAAAAATTACGTTTTCTTCAAGGATCCAATGACATAGGATACTCTCATTTTCCTCTGTTATTATTATTATTATTTAATTAATATTTTATTTATTTCTTTTTTTATTTTTTCTAATTAAATTT
Organism: Wollemia nobilis; assembly: GCA_028583015.1. Lineage (NCBI taxonomy): Eukaryota > Viridiplantae > Streptophyta > Pinopsida > Araucariales > Araucariaceae > Wollemia > Wollemia nobilis. Next base: position 6,689,248 of record JAQPPZ010016635.1, read on the forward strand.
TTTATTTATATAATTTTTTTAATTAGGGAGAAATGATTAAAAAATGAGAAATAGGGTAAGTGGGGGTTTAATTAAATAAGATCAATATGATAAAGAGCGAGTTTAATAATTTTAAAAAAAATGAAATGTGAAACCGTTGATATGTGAGGAAAATAATGGAAATACAAATGAAAAAGGAATGCTTGCTCTCTTTATTAATAATTAAATTAAATTTTATTTAATTTAATTATTAATATAAAGTAAGGAAGGAGTTGAGCCAAAAAAAAAACTAATTAATTTTGGGAAATCAAATGTACCTTTTCTTCTATGAAAAATTGAAAGCTTTATTTTTAGGGCACCAAATATCTTTGTTAATTTCCACCGATTATAGAATTATGCTCTGATGCCACTTGTTACAGTATTGTATATATATAATATTCATAATAAACTTCAATGTTTAATTATTATTAACAAAATGCAAACAATAATAATTCACATTCAAATACCATGAACCATATGCAAATATCAAATCCATAAATAAATTAATTCAATAGAAAATCCAAAACCAATTGGAGAGGGTAAAGTCTCATAGCCACTTTGAGAGGGTGAAATTTTCTTATGTGCATCGAGGCAACTTAAATTCAAATTATTCCATGATCCAAACTAATAAAAGATTATTCCTATTTATAGATGAAATCAATAATAACCTAACCTTAATTCTCAAGGGCTGACTAATTAAATCTATGGATCAAGATAAAGCTAATTAGCTGACATGACTATATTGGGATTGTTATGTTAAGGAGATTAATTTATGCTCATAGTTCCCTTGAATCCAATCCTATGATAGAATAACCCTATCTAATTGAACCTGAATCAATGTATCTCCTATCCTTTTGTTTGACCAAGTAAACCTATTACCACGTAGGTCTCCATAAAAAATATTATTTTAGCTATAAACTTACCTCGCTCCTCCATACTATATATGTACTCTTGTATACCTCCTCTATTTTCTATAGGTGTGATATGGGTATTAAAATCACCTGCCATAATCCATTTTAATCATTTAAGTTGTTGTCCCATTTTCTCTACAACCCTCCATAATTCCTTCTAGGTCTTATTAGTTTTAGGGGTATAGATATTTGTGATCAAAAGAGTAAACTTAGATATTTTTATTGTAATTAGAGTTGTTAATATATTTATGCTATATTCTAGGATTTCACCTTCATAGTATTTAGAATTCCACATTGGAGTTATACCTCATGATGTCCCTTGTGATTCTTCTTAACAACCTTCTCTGCTTCTCCATATTCCTTGTTGTATCTTACTCCAGTTTGTTATATTAAGTTTTATTTATTACAAGAGTATATTATCTAGTTGGTGGTTCTTAAATAGATCTTTAACCACCCTATGCTTGTTAGGGGTATTCATACCCCTAATATTCTAACTTAGTAATTTCATCTCCCTTGTGTTGCAGGCTTCTAAGAAATGCCTACAAATGTTTCCTCTAGGGTTTGTTGTTTCCCATAAGATTTATTCTCCTCTATTTCTTATCCTCTCTTTTTTCAATGATAGTCTTTCTACTCTATTAGATTTCTCTCTTCCCAAGTTAGGAGCATTTTAGGAGCTTCTAGTTACCCACATATTAGGAGTTGATTGTGACCTTAACATATGTATTATTATTCTCATATCTAATTTTTGTTTCCACTATATCACACCCCTTCATGGGATGTAATTTTATCTCATCCTCATCTCTTTCTCTCATACCCACTTCTACCTATGTAGGTTGACATTCATCATGACCTGAATTATCATTCTTCATATCCTCTACTATTGGAATATATGAGAAAGTAGATAGAACAAATTCTTGAGTACTGGTATTGGGCTCAACCTGTATATATTGGTCATATATCACACTATTTTCTAAAATCCTCTTTATTGTCTCTTTTAATGCCCATTTTTTTTTTTTGTAAAACTTGTATTCTAGTGTCTTCCCTCAGGTCTTCCTTCACATTTTATGTTTTTTCCACATGGGCTCCATGCTTGGGTATTTTATCCTTGCTTTTGCATAGCTCCTTGATTTTTTCCTTGTTATTATTCTTTACTCTTCATGATTTCTTCATATTTAAGTCTTGTTTTTCCTTCCTTTGAGCATAGTTCCATCTAACTAAACAATTATTTTTAATATGATCAATTTTTCCATAAAATATAAAACTAAAAGGATGATTTTCATATACCAAATATTGATTCCATACTCCTTTACTCAATATCATTTTAATATTATCCTATAAAGTCCTGCCATATTCTACTAAGACACACATCCTGGAAATGTAGATCCTCTTTATTTCTTTAGTAATGTAATCCACAACCAAGAATCTGCAAATATTGTTCCCTATCATTCAAATATCTCCTCCTCCCAAAATTCCAAGGGAAGGTTATGAATTTTTATCCATTTTTTTAGTCTCAAGGTTGAATCTAGGCTCCCATTTAAAAAAAAAATAGGCTAGAATGACCCATAAACCATAGTCCCCAAAGTAAAGCTCTATTCTAGTCCTCTATTATTGTAAATATGGCTAGGAAGAACTCCTTGGGCATCACTAAAAATTCCACATGCCCCTTGATTACCCATATTGAGGTAGCCCATATTTTAATCTACTCGATTATTGGTCTTGACCCCATAAACTTGTCAACCAAACTATTTTCTATTATTTTGTGTGTCCACTCATACATCTTGTTAATAATTTCAAAGACGATACTCTCCTAATATGTATCTATAGGGATTAATATTTTCTCTTTATTCCCCTTATATTTGATAATGTTTCTTATTTTAACACAATCCACCCAGCTTTTTCCTACCTTCTTTCCTTTCCATATCCTTCCTGATTTATCTTCATAATTTTTGTTTTCCATAAAAACTTCCCCTAATAAATATTTCATGAGGTCCAAGGTTTCATCTAAGTCCTTATATATTTTTCATGAATTCTTTTCAAGGGTTTGTTGTTAGCTTTTGATACAACATGTAATGGGAGATAGCAATCACAAGATGCAAAATAATAAGAAAGAAAGTAAATCTACGAGATGACTAAAATATGCTATAAATAGAAATGATAGAAATGAATACAAAAGTAGCTATGGAGGAAATGAACACTCCATGATCTAAGCTACTACTCAATGAATGAGCTCTGAGCTTATAGCTCACACACTCTACACTACTACACTCTCCTACACTACTATATCTCACATTACTATCTATGGCCCTTTATATAGGAAGATAGGTTCCTTGGCCAACACTCTACCTAGTTGTACAAGGGACACCTTGCACATATACAACTTGCACATTGACACTTGTGCATTTATTACATTGCATGAAGTAACTAGATAACTTCCCCCTAAAGTAATCTAATGTCCTAAGTATGTACCAAGGAAGGTACATTTACATGACCCAAATGATGTAATATAATCTATTTCTAACACCCCCTATATTACAATATTTGGGTATTGAAGACTTTAGTCTTCAATGTGGATCTTCCTCTTGAGAATGATCTTTGGCTTGTTCAGGTTCATCGTCTCTATCTTCTATCCAACCACCTTTATTGTTCTCTTTGCAAGTATCTTCATTTGGTTTTGATTGTTGATGGTTGAGTAGAGCATGGTGCACTTGTCCTCTCATCTTCTTGATTTTGATTCTTCTATGCTTGCCTTTGTGTTGTATTGGTTCTTCATTTTCTTCAACTTGTTCCTTTGAAAATATGTTAGCATCATTTTGAAACATCACAATATCTTGTGAGATTTCCATTGAATCCAGGATATATGTATTTCCATGAATTGATCATGTTGCTTTTATTTCACCTTGATTCATGATGAGACATGTATTGATTCCATCCATATATCCAAAGTTGATCATATAGTTGTCTTCTACTAACTTGCTTACTGAAATGAGATTGAATGTTAATCCAGGAACATACAATACTTTTTGTAGTAGAAGATTTGGAAATGATCTGCTAGGTGTCACACATCCATATCCATGTATGGGATAAGTTTGGCTATCCGTAATTCTTAGTCTATAGCCTTTGGTATCTTCAAGACAATCAAACCATTGTATATTTCCTATCATATGATGACTGGCTCCTGAGTCAATGTACCACATATTTTCATGTTTTGTAGATTGGTTTCTGTTGGAGCAAATTTCACATTCATTATATGACATTCTTTTTTCCATTTGAAGAAGTAGAAGAAATGAGATAGGATTTTCTTTGTAGTCTACCTTATGACTCCTTATTAGGATATATGATTCCTAATAGAAGTATATAAGCTTGATTTGATAAAAACCTTTATTAATCCTTAGTTTTTGTAGGCTTCCTTATGTCTCCCTAGTAATGAGAGTATATACTCTTAAGGATTTTTAGGTTTTGTAGAAAGCTTATATATTGCTAATGGATTTGCAACTTGATAATTTTTTATAAATGTTGATATTACCAAGTTTTGTAGAATACCTTATGACTCCCTAGTATGTTTTGGATAAGATATAAAGTGCTTTTGTAAATTATAGTTCAATTTTGGTTGATTTTGTAAAGTTTTTGTAAATATCAAAATCAACTTTTACTATCCCTTATTGCTCCTATTGAACTAAGCACTTTTCCCAAATTTAAAGAGGTTTTAATGTTGGATTTCTTTTGTCTCTCTTGAGAAGTTTTGAGACAATAATATTATAAATTTCCAACCTTTGAAATGCTTTGATAAAACTCTCTTTAATATCCCTTTAGGATTTAATTCAAGTGTATCTAATTTCCAAATTAATTAATTTGATGTAGTAACCCTTATAACTCCCTAATTTTGGAAAAATTAGATCACAATAATATTTGCAAGTATTTAAGATTAATCTCTAGTAGAAAACCTTATTACTCCTAAGTTTAATATTGCAAATATTATATTAGCTTGATAAATGATTCCCTTTGAGGTATGGCTTTCAATATAATTATATTCCTCTAAATTTAACCTTATAACTCCCTAGAGATGAAAGCATATAAATATGGGAATAAACCTTACCTTATATCAAGCAATAATCAATATTGATTTCAGATGTGTAATGGCTACAATGTTGACTGTATCTACTTTGATTGTATCCTCCAATAGAGTTGATTGGAACCTGGCTTGTATTTAATGTTCCAAATATGGCCTTTGAAAATTCTACCTTTGACCTATTCGGACCAGAGCATTGAAGGCTCTACTCCTTGCTTCCACGTTGTGATGACTCCCACATCTTGGACGTAAATACGTTGAAGGCTTCATTGAATTGCTATACTGAATTGTTGCATCCTTCTTGGTCCAAGGTGCCTTTAATAGGTGGTCAACCTAGTGACAAGTGTCACTACGGTTACATTCAATGCTTTCTTGGACGTCCATTACAAGTGTAACATCTGAAGCATTTTCTCCCTTCTTGTGTTGTCCATAAGGTAACGCCTATGGATGAATGTAACTCCTCTTCCATGTGGTCTATGGGTGCTAAATATTTGTTGTAACGCTTCCTCACATGTGTGAAATTCCAACGTACCTTTGAGAGCATTTAGGGTTTCCTTTGGAGGATGACAAATGTCACTTGCATGCCCTATTCTTATTAACACCTTCTTGCAAGCTTTTCTACGTACTTTTCCACCTTCTTCTTGGTTGTATTTCGATGGCGCTGAGATGGTTCCAGCCAAGCAATGCTAGTGGTGGTGCTTTGGTGGAGATATGGAGGAGCTTTGGTGGAGCTTGAACGATAGTGCTATGGTGGAGACTTCTTGATGCTCCAATGGTAGTATTGAATGCTCCTTCCTATGGATGTACGTTTTTAGTTTTGCTTGCTTTGATTTCCTTTGCTTATGTGCTGTTGGATATGTCTCCTTTAGTGAGCAATGTGCCTCCTTTCTTGTGCTTTGTAGGTCACCTATTATGGTTGTCCAACCCGTGCACAATGTAGGCCCTTTTGAGAGGCTTCTTGATGCTCGTATTCGGCTATGCTCTTCTAGAGAATGTTGTGCCTTTATGGCACCTTCAAATATGCCCTCTTTCCTACGTAGAACGTATTAGAGAAGTGCAATATAATGTACCAATATTTGTGAATAGAATGCCTTTATTGCACCCTTCCTTGCACTCCTTTTGCAGGTCTAAAATTCTAGTTTTGTGGTAGAATTTTGAATGCAGTGTAGGGGTTTTGAGGTTGTCTCTTTGTTTAGACACCTTCCCCTTTTTTCTTGGATACTTTTATGATAAATCCAATCTTAGATAGAAGCTCTTTATTTGATGCAATTTTTTGCACTTTTTTTCTCTTGCACCAAACCCTGTAATGCTTTGGATTTGAGACTCACCAAGTCTCAATATTTGAAGCTTCTATTTCTGATTTCGGTTAGTTGTTTTCTTCTCCAAGTTTCGAAGGATTCTAACCTTTTGGTGGCTTCTCTTGGCCACTATGAGTTGCATATTTTTGTGCACCAATAGTGTCTTTAGACACTTTGACAAATTCTGATTTTGTGCCTTTCTCAAGAACACAAACACTAAGCTTTTTGAGAGTAATACAATAGTGCAAATGAACCCACTAATATTTTATTTTTAATGCACTAACAATTACACCTTATCACTCCAAATAACTCTCAAAATAACTTATAAGTGCACTTAATCAATTTACTACAACTTAATCAAGAATAATCTAAAATGAATCTTCAAGAATTATTCTACAAATTTCTTATAAGCAAGATATTAGGAGATAGTCTTCTTTTGCTTTCCAAAGTAGATGATAGGTAGTTGATAGATAGTTGAAATTCTGAAATCTAATCAACTCCTAATGTGCAAATGAACCTTAAAAAGAACCTTTTTTTTTGCACATTTGAAGACTATAATACAAATCTCCTTTTTGCAACTTTAATCCGGATTAAGGTGCTTTAACAAATCTGATAAGTAATCCAATTAATGAATCTACTTGCACCAATAGTTGCTTACCTTTTTCTGAAAGATTTTGTAGCTCCTTTGCCACTTCTGTAGAGGATGTAGATCTTGGTGTCTAAGATCACCAAGTTGTTGCCTTGAGTAAGATCTTGTAGCTCTTTGTAGACTATTCTGAACAACTCCTTCTTCACCAAAAGATGGTCTCAAACTTTCTTTCATGAGCCTAAGATTTGGTGACTTTGTTCTCCTCTTGTGGTCTCCTCCTTCTGCTGTAGATTTGGAGAAGTCTATATCTCTGAAGTGGTGTCCTCTTGCTGTGAGAGGTAATCTTCAAATCTCCTAGATTTGATGAGCTTCTTCTATCTTCAAGTCTTCTTGTCGAATTTTGACTTCAAGCAGGATCTTCTTCTCAAGATTTTGAATGTCTTGAGGTCTTCACTGGATTCTTCTTCTACTCAGATTTGGAACTCCTTGCCAAATTCTCCTCCTCTTGGGCTTGTTGTCGGATGGTGATAATTGTCCCAAGTCCTTCACTATTAAGGGCTTCTCCTTGGTAGTGGATTTCTCTAGTGAGTTCTCCTTTGATGATTTCTTCAGTAAGGCTCTCCTAGCCTTTTACTAGATGCTCATCGAGACCTCACCAAGGTCTTTGATCTTGTAACTTCTTCTGGTCTTCCTTGAGACCTTATCTTCAACCTTCTACTTCTGGAAGTGTTGGTGGTGAGACCTTCTCCTGGATCTCTGATTCTGCTGCTTTTGGATTCGAGTAGGACTCTCCTAGTCCTTCTTCTTCTTCCTAGTCTGGAAGTTCTTCAATGAGATCTCCTCCTGATCTCTTTTGCTTCAAGTGTTGGATTGATTCTGAAGAAGATACTCTTCCTAACTTTCTTGTAGGAAGCTTTCCCAACTCACTGAATCTCCTTTTCCTACAACAAAGTATTAGTACTAAAATCTACTTCTAAATTAGGTACTCTCTTCTAGAGTCTTCTTCAAGATCAAGGCTTCTGTGGCCTATTTCAGTATCAAGGCTTCTATGGCCTTTTTAAGGCTTTTGTGTCCTTTTCTTCAATATCAACTCTTCCTTTCAGCTTTATGGCCTTTTCTTCAATATCAAGGCTTCTATGGCATTTTCTTCTGGATCAAGGCTTCTATGGCCTTTTCTTCTAGATCAAGGCTTCTATGGCATTTTCTTATGAATCAAGGCTTCTATGGCCTTTTATTTTTGTGAAGTTCTTCAATCTAGCAATGGAGATCTCCTATCTCCTGACTTCACCATGATTCTTTTCCAAAAGTTTCTTCTAAAGTATTCTCCTCTTTGCAACAACTAATCTCTGCACTATGAAGGCACTTCGACCTTTGGGCAATGAAGTTGAAATCTCCTAGATTTCTATTGTAGGAGGTGTCCCAATCATCTAAGAATTAATTCCCTACAATAAAAGAAACTTTAGGTAAATATTTCTAGATCTCTTAGATGAGCTTCACTAGTTGATTCATCAAACTAGTGGATCAAATGTTGAGTCCTAGTCTTCACGAGTTTTCCTGCAACTCTGTGGAAAGACTCTAGCCATATGCAATCTTAGTATTTCTAAAACTGATATTTCTTTCAATCCTCACTTGTGGCTCTCCCTAATTCTACCACCTAGACTCTTCTGAGAGATTTTGATAGTGACTGGTCCAATGGTGCATCAAGTTGACAAAAACTCAGGGTCAATGATAATGGTGGTTTTCCTATTGATCTACTATAGCTTGATCTACCGTAGCTCTGATACCACTATTAGCTTTTGATACAACATGTAATGGGAGATAGCAATCACAAGATGCAGAATAATAAGAAAGAAAGTAAATCTACGAGATGACTAAAATATGCTATAAATAGAAATGATGGAAATGAATACAAAAGTAGCTATGGAGGAAATGAACACTCCATGATCTAAGCTACTGCTCAATGAATGAGCTCTGAGCTTATAGCTCACACACTCTACACTACTGCACTCTCCTACACTACTATATATCACACTACTATCTATGGCCCTTTATATAGGAAGATAGGTTCCTTGGCCAACACTCTACCTAGTTGTACAAGGGACACCTTGCACATATACAACTTGCACATTGACACTTGTGCATTTATTACATTGCATGAAGTAACTAGATAACTTTCCCCCTAAAGTAATCTAATGTCCTAAGTATGTACCAAGGAAGGTACATTTACATGACCCAAATGATGTAATATAATCTATTTCTAACATTTATATTAAGGTTAATATTTTTCCCTCCTAAATTACGCTTGGTATTTTAAAACGTAGCTCCCACATCTATTCCCATAATTGATTTTTATTGGAAATATTGAGTACATTGGTTTTCATTGATGTCAAAATTGAAAAGGTTGAAATATTATAGTGCAAGGCAAATATATTTAAAATTTCAAAGGATACATTGCATAAGAAAAATTGATGTCAAAGATGCATAATGAGACAAAATTATTATCCAAGGTAAAACAAGGTGACGTGGCCAAAATATCCATGGATAATAGGGCAATATACAGTGGAAATAATATTTAAATGCCAAATTCAAATATTATAATAGGAAAGCCTTAAAATATTTTATTTATAAAACCACCATGGACATAAGGTTTAAGGTTTACAATATTTAAATCTCTTTATATTTAAAACATTTAAAAGAAAAAGAGTTTGGGTGCCAAAATTATTGGAGGGAACTCATTTTAGAATATTAAAAAAAACAAAAAGCCCAACGTTCATACTTTTCTCAATCATCGACGTCCCTCAAAAGCAACACCAAAGAATGTATTTACAGACTTAAACTATTTTATTTTATGGATGTGTGATGGCTAAATTTTATGAGAATTGAACTCCCTTTGTGCAAAATCAAAGGCTACAAATGATAAGGGAGAAGAAAAAATTTCAAAGGAGAGAGGATGGTGTGAATAAGGATAATATCGTGAGCATTGGTTCTCAAGAGAACGGTTGGCCTAATGTCAGTCTAGGCAATGCTAAGATGCAAGGCTAGTAGGATGTCTTAGGGTTAAAACTTGGTGGAAATATTTTTCACATTTTTATTGACAGAGAGGATTCGCCAAAAGGTTTAAAAGTTAAATCATGCATATACATTCTTGTACATGAAACTAGCCTAGTGATAGCCCAATCAGTTCTAAAGCATGGGCAGGCAGGAGGTGTCAAGGTCGATTCTCACTTGTAGTGATCTTGGTAAGTGCAAAAAATTAAATTTTTATCTAAGGTTAAATCATTAGGAGGCATAAGTCTTGTTTGGTCATTGTGTGCACTATTTGACTTAGGGAGTCATAAGGGCAGTAAGTAAATGTTTTAGAAGAAAATAAAAAAGGGAAATTGTAATATTTAAAGGTGTAATTTTTTATATGCAAAAGTGATGAGTGATAAGGTGTAATTAATGTTTAACTAGTTTTTATTTGGTATTGTTGATATATTATCTTAGTACACCTTAGAAAATAGAATTTTGAGATTTTAGTCTTAAAATTCAAAGCTTTATCTTTATAAGACTAAAGAGAAATTATAGAGTATCTTTAAGCACATATTTGAGGAAAGGTTTTTGTGATTGTTTTGAAAAGAAGATTTGCTAACCTCTTGAAGTGGAAAAAAGGAAATTATTTTGAACATGTTTTGAGGGCACATCTTCATCAAAGAAAATTAAGAGGTATGGTGATATCATTCCTTATCTAAGGTGTTTGGTTGAGAAAATATTTTTGAATTATAAGGTGGAGAAATAAGGATTACATATGTGAATTATTGGAAATATTTGTTCTATGGTTTGTGAACAAATTTTTGAATGATATTGGAAATATTTGAACTAGGGTTTGAGAATAAATAATGCATCATTGATTGGTAAAATTGGAATATTAGTGCTAGGGTTTGAGAATAGACTATGCATTCTTGTTGAAAGAAATTTTTAAGCATTTGGGCATTGATGTGAGTGGCATTGACTATGTTTAAGCAAGTGTTGGAGATCAGCTTTGTGAAGCAATTTGTGCATTATTGATTTTGATTTTTGAAAGTAAATTTGCAAGGAATATAAACCAGTTTTGTGAAGTGAAATTATACACTAGTTTTGATTTGAAAGGGATTTGCAAGAGGTAGAGATCTGATTGGATGAATTCATGATATGTGAAAGTGAACAAAATATTAGGTATTTTATAGCAAATATCATTCTCTATATGTTTAAGAGGTTAAATGAATTCTAGGTATAATATGTCTAAACTACCTAGTTGAAGAAAGTATTTATGAAAGAGATATAAGCATTTTTTGTATGGACGATTTGAGAATATTTGAACAGGTTATGTGAGCATCATTAAGGTAGATTTGAGCAAGTCTTGTGAGAAGAATTGGGATAAAGTTGAGGATAGATTTGTGAGAAGACTTGAAGCAAGTTTAAGGCAGATTTGAGCAAGTCTTGTGAGAAGACTTGGGACAGATTTGAGGATAGATTTGTTAGAAGACTTGAAGCAGGTTTAAGGTAAACTTGAGCAAGTCTTGTGATAAGACTTGGTATAGAGTTGAGGATAAATTTATGAGAAGATTTGAAGCATATTTGAACATATGTGTGCATATTTTGGATATATTTGAAGACATATTTGTGTATGTAATGTGTGCAAATTTGGGACAGAGTTGAGATATATTTGTGCATGTAATGTGTGCATATTTGGGGCCAATTTGAGAGCATATTTATGAGTAGATCTAATCCACAAACCAAAGTAGATGGGATAGATTTCTCTTGTGGATAGAATTCCATAAACCAGAGCAAAGGATAGGAGTCTCCTATGGAGAGAGATCCACAAACTAGAGTAGAGGGGATAGAGTTCTCCTATGGAGAGAGATCCATAAACTAGAGTAGAGGGTATAGAGTTCTCCTGTGGAGAGAGATCCAAAAACTAGAGTAGAGGGGATAGAGTTCTCCTGTGGAGAGAGATACACAAACTAGAAATGAGGGGATAGAGTTCTCTTATGGAGAGATATCCATGAACCATAGAGGGGATAGAATGCTCCTATGGATAAAGATCCAAAAACCTGAGCATTTGGAATTGATATCTCCTTTAGACATAGGTTCCTATACATAGTAATAGAAAATTGATTCCCAAGAGATGTATTGATAAATTTAGAAGAAAGATGTTCTCCGCGGATGTAACTCATATTGGGTGAACCACGTTAAATTTATGTCTCTCATGTGTGTGATGATTTGTGCATTATTTATTGCCTTGATATTATTGTTGTTATCATTTGGATTGAAAAGTGAAAAGTTTTATCTTATACTATTCACCCCCTCTCAGTATAAGCTTGTGTTCTTCAATTGGTATTAGAGAGGGTTCCTTCATGAAAGTCTAAATAACCTAAAGGAAGATCTTGCAATAACACACATGGGAAGGAAACACAAAATGAGAACCATGAGATCATATCCTCCTAAGAAGGAAGGAGCACATATGGCCATGAAATAAAAGTAAGATGCTATGGTGGACATGAAATAAGAATTTGATATTGAGACTAAAATGAGGGAAGAGGAAAACTTTGTGAGATGTGTGGAATGTGGTAAACTTGATCACATGGCACTCTATTATCCACAAAATGGGTATAATAGTAGTAAAGAGGAAAAAGGATTTGATTTTTCTCACAAAAATATTATTACTCAAAAAGGAAAAGTGGAAATATATTCAAATGACAAGCAGTGAAGAGAAAACTAACTTTGAAAAAGGGAATAAGAAGGAACTAAGAATACTCAAATATTTTATTTGTGGTAAATTTGGTCACCTTGCAGATCATTGTTCAAAATTTGGGTATAGTAGCAGTGAAGAAGAAGAAGAATGTTTTGTTTGTGGTATCCTTGGTCACGATGTAGCTCATTGTAATGGGTTTAGTAGCAGTGAAGAGAAATAAGATGATCCTAAAATTGAAAACCAAGAAGAAGAGGAAGGTTCAAAAAATGAAGAAGAAGTCAAAAAATATAAAATCATTCCTGAGTTAAAGAGGACTAGAGAGAAGTACAAAAGAGTGAATATGCTTCTATTGTCAAAGACCTACAAGAAGAGAAATTTTCAGAAAGGGAAGTCATAATTGATGTGGAAAAAAACTTTTTTGAAGAGTTAAAAAAGGAGAACTCAAGATTGAAGGCTCAAGTACAAGAGGATGATAAAACAAAGGCAAAGCTTCTACAAGATATCATGGACCTAAAAGTTATGTTTGAAGAGGTAAGAAAAATTGAAGAAGTTATGGCTAAATAGTTAAAGACAAAATAACTAGAATGTGAGAGATTAGGACATGAAGTAGTTTATCTAAGAATGGAAGTGATATTCTAAGGATAAGCTACATAGGTTTGGGAAAATTTCAAAAGCTTTGGACAACATTATCCATGCACAAAGATCTTATTTTATGAATAAAGGACTTGGTTTTGAATAAGGTCAAGAAAAACAAGAAGAAGAGTCAAGCTCAAGTTCAAAAGAAATTAAAGAACCAAAAGTAATTGAAGAAGAACCTAAGACCTAAATTGATGTGTTGAAAGGTGATAGTATTGAAAATGGAGAAAAAAATGCACCATAAAGGAAAAAAGATCATCACTGGACAATAAAAGAAATAATAATGAGATCAAGGCAAGATGAATATTTTTTCTAGGGTTATTGTTACTCATGTAATCAGTTTGGTCATAAAGCAGTGCATTGCAGGGTTCATAGAAAGAAGGATTATGGCTTCACTAAGAGGAACTTCAACTCATTTGAAGATGGACATTTATTTCGATATAATTTATACTCATGTAATCATTTTGGTCATAAATATATACACTACAGGGTTCATGACATAAATTATTATGGCTTCACTATAATAAATTTCAGGACAGGTGCACCTTTCAAGAACTACAACATCAAGTCTTTCAATTGAAATAATTTTAGGCACAAGGCCAAGTGGTGTAGGACATATTTTACAGAAATTCCAAATTCAAGCAAGAATAAGGACACTCAAAAATATCAAAATGGTATATTATTACAATGGTGTTGAAAAAGAACATTGAAAAGGAAAAGAGCATTGTATGTTGGGAGTAGATTTACTCCCACCTCAAAATTAATCACCTCAAGGAGAGGAGGTGGTGATGGGGCTGAGCTAAGAGTCTTATTTTTTAGCCCCAAAGGATTCCTTTTGCCATTGATGTCAAAGGGAGAGAGGTTTCAGTAAGTGGGAGAAGATTTGAAATTTAGTGGTTGTAAAAGAAATTTTTTAGAAGGGTTGCCATCAATGACAAAGGGGGAGATTATTAGAAATATTGAGTACATTGGTTGTCATTGATGTCAAAGGTGAAAAAGGATGAAATATTATAGTGCAAGGCAAATATCTTCAAAGGATACATGGTGCAAGAAAAATTGATGTCAAAGATGCATAATGAGATAGAATTATTATCCAAGGCAAAACAAGGTGACATGGCAAAAATATTCCATGGATAGCAAGGCAAGATATGGTGGAAATAATATTTAAATATTATAAGAGAAAAAGGATTAAAATATTTTATTTATAAAACCACCATGTGCCTAAGGTTTAAGGCTTACAACATTTAAATCTCTTTAGATTTATAACATTTAAAATAAAAAGAGTTTGGGTGCCAAAATTATTTGAGGGAACTCATTTGAAAATATTAAAAAAACAATCCCAACGTTCATACTTTTTTCAAGTGCTGATTTCCCTCAAAAGCAACACCAAATAATATATTTAAAGGCTTAAATTATTTCATTCTATGGGTGTGCGATGGTTAAAGTTTATGAGAATTGAATTCCCTTTGTGCAAAATTGAAGGCTACAGGTGATCAGGGAGAAGACAAAATTTCAAAGGAGAGAAGATGGTGTGAATAAGCATAATATTGTGAGCATTGGTTCTCAAGTGAATAACTGGCCTAGAAGGAGTCTAGGCAGCACTAAGACATAGGGCTTGCAGGAAGTCTTATGGGTCAAAACTCGATGGCAACATTTTTCATATTTTTTGTTGACAGAGAGGATTTGACGAAAGGTTTAAAATTTAAATTGTGCATATACATTATTGTGCAAGAATATGGTATTGAGGCAGCCCAAGTGGTGCCAAAGCATGGTTAGGTAGAAGGTTTTGAGGTTGATTCTCACTCGTGACAGTTTTGGTAAGCACAGATAATTAATTTTTTGTCTAAGGTTAAATCATTAGGAGGCATAAGTCTTTTTTGGTCATTGTGTGCACTATTTGACTTAGGTAATAATAAGGGCAATAAGTGTTTTTTATTTTTGCAAATATCTTAGAAGAAAATAAAAAAGGGAAATTGCAGTCTTTAAAGGTGTTATTTTTTATATGCAAAAGTGATGAGTGATAAGGCATAATTAGTGTTTAATTAATTTGTATTTGGTATTGTTGATATATTGTCTTGGCACACCTTAGAAAAGAGAAGTTTGAGATTTTAGTCTTAAAATTCAAAGCTTTATCTTTACAAGACTAAAGATAAATTATAGAGCGTCTTTGAGCATATCTTTGAGGAAAGGTTTTTGTGGTTGTTTTGAAAAGAATATTGGATAACCTCTTGAAGTGGCAAAAAGGAAATTATTTTGGAACAGGTTTTGAGGGCACATCTTCATCAAAGCAAATTAAGAGGTATGGTGATATAATTCCTTCTCTAGGATGTTTGGTTGAGCAAATATTTCTGAATTATAAGGTGAAAAAATAAGGATTACATATGTGAATTATTGGAAATATTTGTGCTAGGGTTTGTGAATAAATTTTTGAATGATATTGGAAATATTTGAAATAGATTTTGAGAACAAATTGTGCATCATTGATTAGTGAAATTAGAACACTAGTGCTAGGGTTTGAGAACATAATGTGTATTCTTGTTGAAAAAAATTGTGAAGCATTTGGAAATTGATGTGAGTGATATCGACTATGTTTGGGCAAGTTTTGGAGACCAGCTTTGTGAAGCAATTTATGCATTATTGAGTTTTATTTCTGAAAGTAAATTTGCAAGGAATATAAACCAATTTTGTGAAGCAAAGTAATACACTAGTTTGATTTGATTTGAAAGGTATTTGCAAGAGGTAGAGATATTATTGGTTGAATGCAAGATATGTGAATGTTAATAACATATTGGGTACTTGATATAACATATAATTCTCTATATGTTCAAGAGATTAAACGAATTCTAGGTATAATATGTTTGAACTGTCTAGTTGAAGAAAGAATTTCTGAAAGAGATATAAGCATTTTTTGTATGCAAGATTTGAGAATATTTGAATAGGTTCTGTGAGCAGCATTAAGGTATATTTGAGAAAATCTTATGAGAAGACTTGGGATAGAGTTGAATATAGATTTGTGAGAATACTTGAAGAAAGTTTAAGACATATTTGAGCAAGTCTTGTGATAATACTTGGGACAGAGTTGAGGTTAGATTTGTGAGAAGACTTGAAGTAGGTTTAAGGTAGATTTGAGCACGTCTTGTGAGAATACTTGAAGTAGGTTTAAGGCAGATTTGAGAAAGTCTTGTGAGGAGACTTGGGATAGATTTGATGAAATATTTATGAGAATATTTGAAACAGGTTTGAACAGATTGTGTGAGCAGGTTACATAGATTTGTGCATGTAACATGTATAAATTTGGGACAAATTTGAAGATATATTTATGCATGTAATATGTATAAATTTTTGATAGATTTGAGATATATTTGTACATGTAATGTGTTCATATTTTGGACAAAGTTAAAGACATTTATCCGTGTAACATGTACAAATTTAGGATGGAGTTGAGATATATTTGTGCATGTAATATGTGCAGATTTGGGACAAAGTTGAGAGCATATTTATGATCAGACCTGAGTAAGCCTTATGATTAGTCTTGGAGCATAATTAGTAAATTTATGTAGGTTAACAAAGCAAAGAATATAGAGATCCACAAACCAGAGCAGAGGCAATAGAGTTCTCCTATGGATAGAGTTCTATATCGCTCCAAATTTTTCGCATCCTTACCTTCAGGCTATAGGATCCGTGCCCGAAAGGGGGATGTGAAAAGGATGGGACAATACCTCGGACTGAGAGGCCTTGCGAAGGTCCCGCCTCTCGGGGGAGGTGTATTATGGTGATTTTTTGATGGATGGTGGGTTCACCAGGAAACGTTTGAATGGCAGTTTCCACGCCTAGGTTGGGAATGTGTTTAATGTGTTCAGTTTTATCTTTAAACATTCGAGTCCTAGGTTTGGCCAAATGAATCTAAGTTGTTCTATTATGAAAATGCAGACTAAATGAAATACAACAAACAGATTTGAACAAAAAACAGAGAGAAAAAGCTAAATTAAAGAGCCATACCTGATCCGGATGTCTGATGGAGGTTCTGATTCTTGAAGCAGACAAGATCGTCTAGAATTTGACGGGATCGTCTCCGACCTGCAGGATCGTCTGAGATCTGACGAATTCATCAGAGACCTACAAACAGAGAAATAGACACAAAATACAAAAAATGCAGCAATGCTAATAGAGGATAATGATGTAAAATGACAATAAGGATGTTAACAGATAATCCCGAATAGAAATGCAAGTAAGTTGCAACACTTTAATAGCTAATCATGACCTTATTATGCAATTAAACTACATGGGTGAACTCCAAGATGCAAAATAATAAAGAATAATCATAAGATTAACTAAATACAGAATAATGCAACAGAAAAGAATGAAGAAATGCAAACTCTGGGCACTGATTGCCCCCAATGCAGACTATAGTCGAGATCGTCTCGAATTGGTGTGAAATCATCTCGAATTGAACAGGATCGTCCACGATGAACTGAGCTTGCTCCGGCTGAAAAATACTAAGGTTCCTGCAAATAAATTTGGACAAATATGGAGGCAAATAATAATTTAAGACGGTCTAATGCACGTAGAACTTGTGTTACAGGAAATTTCAGCCAGGGGGATGCCAAGGGGGAGTCCTAAGTTTAAATAGGCTTAGGAGGGAGGTTAGGAGGTTGGAGATCATCCCAATTTGGGAGATCTCCAATGGGGGAGGGTCTCTAATGGCGCAGACACGCTTCTGCCCGGATTAGAGACGCCGTTGGAACAGAGGCTAATTGTGAAAAATTAGTTTTGGGACAAGATCGTCTGGACGTCCTAGCCCAGACGAAATCGTCCGATCTGAGGCGATATCGTCTGATCGGCGACGATATCGTCAAACGGTCAAAACAAACTCTAAAAATGGTGCGGGAAATGAGGAAACGGGTTAAGCGGCGGTTTAGGAGCGGTTTTGGGGTTAAAATTTGAATTTGAATTATTACTAAAGTAATTGTAATTATTTAAGGTTTTACTGCGCCAATTTTAGGGTGCTACATTTTGCCCCCTCTTTAGCGAATTTTTTGAAGAAAATGCGTTAAAGATGAGTTCTTCTCGATTTACGAGAAAGCAAAAATTATTCCCATTTTTAGGCGACGATTCTAGGTCGAATCGTACGACAACTTACTATGGTGCCCCCTCCGTGTTTTTACCCAAATCGAACGTTTGAGGTAAAAACGCGAAAAAGCAAAATTTTAAAAATGTTTTTAATTGTTTTTGAATAAAATTAAGAAAAATAGGGTAAAACCCTAATTCATTGTTACTGTTCATTTTTTTCATTTTCTGGTTTTTAGAGCTCTGGAGACAAAAATGGTCGAGACAGCACACAGATCGACAGAGGTCCGACGCGGGCTACGGGTAAGGGTCTAAACTTAGTTTAGAGTGCTTTAATTTAGAATTTCATGCTTTTTAGATTAGATTTGATTGATTTTTGAGCATCGCGGCCGTTTTTGGGCCGTCGACGTCGTCGAGACGAAATCGTCTCGATTTTGTCAAAATCGTCTCGCGAAATCATCTCGATATCGTCGATTTCGTCCAAGGGCGAAATCGACGATAGGGGGACGATTTCGTCCAATAAGGGACGATTCCCTCATGCGAAATCGGAGACGAATTTGCTCAAATTTGGGACGATATCGTCCAATTGTGGACGATATCATCATTTATAAAATTGAACTTATTTTGACTTGCATTTTTAATTAATGATTTATTAATGATTTTTATTGTTGATTTTGTTTATGTTGCAGAGAGGATTACTAAAGAGCAGAGAATGGAAATATGGCGGGTTGAGGGATGACTTGGCCGCTCTATCTCAGGCAGAGCGAGATCAGCTGGCTCAGGCCGGCTTGCAGCATGTGGCAGAGATGCCACAGGTTTCTACAGATATGGGGCTATTGATAGCTCTAGCAGAGAGGTGGTATCCGGGTTCTTCCTGTTTCTGGTTATCGACAGGGGAGATGACTCCCACACTGGAGGATGTATGGAGGATTTTGAGGATCCCCATACAAGGATGGCTCGATCACTCCCATGGCCAATCGGGGCCACGCGATGATGCGACTGTGTGGCGATCCGAGCTTCACCCTGGAGAAGGGCGGAGTGAATATCGAGTCGTTGCGCCAGATGCCTGGGGCATCTAGACTCACACGGGTTTTGGCTGGGGTGGTAGGTGGACTTCTGTTGTGCCACCAGAGTGGATGCAGGGTACCATGGCTACTGACAGATGTGGTCTATGACATGAGAGACCACGGGTACAGGTTTGCTTGGGGGAGCTTTGTACTCTGCCGATTGTACAGGATCCTGCATGGGGTCGTGTACAAGGGCGGCCGATGTCTGGTTATGACATCGCTACTACAGGTTTGGTGCTGGGAGCACATCATGGTGCGGAGGCCGATAGGGCTTCCACTGATAGGGATTGATGGGGAGAGGCCCCGAGTTTTCTACTGGTGGCTCCGGAGAGGGGCACAATGATGGATAGATCTGCCAACATCCCAGAGACTACTAGACGACCTTGTCTCCGACCAGATCACCTGGAGGCCTTGGAGAGATCATCCAGGGTGGGCCGAGGATGGACAAGAGCTGGCTCGCATCAGGCGAGTCTATTGGCTGAGGATGGAGAGGGGAGAGGTGGAGCTCCATCCCCCCGGACGCCGGTTTTGGGGGGGTCGGGCAGGGGATCCCATCTCTCAGAGACTACGAGTTTTCTTGGACTATCCGGGATAACACTACAGTTAGCGGGGCTCCAGATATGCAGCGATTCTAGAGTCAAGACGCAGATGATGCCCCCATTCAGCCAGTGGATGGGGACGACACTGGGGTAGCCGATGGCTATGATGCCTGGTACATAGGCATCCGCCCTCCTCGGATGACGAGGGCTCAGGGTCCGATTCATGCAGTTGTGCGTCGGATGGGGAGGCGATGCTAGGCAGCCATTGAGGCGGCACAAGGTCATGATAGGAGAGAGCAGAGGAGACCACAGGCTCAGTAGAGGCCACGATAGTGAGAGAGGAGGGAGGAGAGACCCCCTTCTCCACAGAGAGAGAGGCCACCATCGCCCGATAAGGGCAAGGATGTTGACACTAGGGAGAGCAGCGAGACAACGACTCTCCGAGCTGAGGTTGCCCGCCTACGGGCTCAGGTGCAGACATTGCAGGATGAGGCTACATGACTTAGAGCTTGGGGTGGAGGAGCGAGCACTCAGGATTTAGCATGTGCTATTGCCTAGGTTACATTCTATCAGGCTCTATATTACCAGGTGGTGCCAGCAGAGCAGAGGGTGCCATTACCAGCTCATATTGTAGAGCCTGTCGTGATGGGGTCATCTAGGACATCATCACGATCGGCATCCAGGACTCATGGCACCACACGGACTACGATGGGGCCACCTCCTCCACCTCAAGGTGGGGGAGGAGATGAGGCTGAGAGCTCGAGGGGTTCTCGAGGTGAGGCTACTGCACTACACAGAGATTGTATATTTGATTGAGAGGATTGAGTATGCCAAGATGTAGATTGTGGCATACCAATCTAGTTTTGATATGATGTACATATATTTGATATATATATAGATGAGATATTTTTGATCATATGACTTGTCTTATGCGTTTGTATGATGCTTTAATGTTTTGGTGTGATTGATTTGATGATTCATGTAATTATGTCATTTGGAAATATGTATGGTTTTTAATGGATGCTTTAAAATTTAAATGAAATAATCTGATGGAACAAATTGGTTGTTTGTGATGTGATGATTTGATAAAAAAAGGACTTCTAACAATAATTTCAAAGGACATTGTCGCTATTATAGACCATTTCATGGAGTCGCCGCTCACTCGGTCGTCAAGCTAATCCCAGTATAGAAATATTGTTAAAAGTAAAAGAGTGCTTAAGAGACTGTCTTAAGACTTTGGTGTAATGGTGCAAATGATGATGATGATGGTGATTTGTTTTCAGATTTCCATGAAAAATATTATGCATGAAATAATTTTAAAATGATTTTTGCTAGGCATAAATTCCTAAGTGTGATAAATTTTTTGGATAATTCCCTAGGAATTATACCATCATTGCAAATTTGCATATTGACATAATGACATGAAATAGTGATAATGTGCATGCTTTTTTAAAAACATAATTGTATAACAGAATGATTTAAGTCATATGTTTTTATGATTTTAAATAAATGGGGAATAAAAATTGGTACAATGGTTTGCGCTAGGCATAGAATATGTAGGTATAGACTTATACCATCATCGCGAAATCCAAAGAAAAAGTTGATATAATAGTTTTATTGTATGGTTGATTTTTAATTGTTGAAAATAAACAGAAAATATGAAGATGAGGACTTGCGCTAGGCATAAGACTCCCATTTAAGTTCTGGAACTATACCATCATCGTGAAAGTCGACAATATATATATATATATATATATTATTTTATTTTTTTTGTGTGTGTGTGTGTGTGTTTTTATTGTATGGTTTGAAAGAAATTTTGATTTTTGATTATGCATGTAGTTGTCTTTATGCGAAAAAGGAAAAATGAAATTATTCCAGACAATTTGCAAAGATATTTCAAAGTATCTCGAAGACAAAAGTTAGATTTATAAGGAATCCCATGTGCATATGTGAGTTCATTTCCAATCTTGATTTATCATAATGATACACAAAATCTCTCAAATACAAATGTGTGTGCAATTGCTATGTTCGTTTACCAGTTTTGAGCAAGATAATTTGATACAAGTGATTTGAATGAACCAAATAAGTGTTCATTAACCATGATTTAGATGCATATAACCATACCAGACTACTATGTAAGTCGGATTATCAAGAGCTAGCTAATCCATAAGCAGACATAGGTCTGTACAAAAGAAGGTCGCTAATGTGACGGACATATCGCCACGCTAGGAGTTACCCAAGGCCAAGCGGGTTGGGCACAAACCACCTGTTATGGGGCTTACCTCACAGTTTTCGAATAATTGAGAATTCCAGGGATTCAAGCTCATCAACCCTTCTTTTCTTTTCAATGGGTAGGGAGAGGGATTTTATTGCTTTTGCTTTTGCTTTCTTTTGCTTTCTTTTCTTTTCTTTTGTATTTTTGCTTGATTTTTGAGATAATGCTTGAAACATTGTTGTAATGATATAAAATAACATTTTTCTTTTTCTCTTTTTCTTGAACTTTGCTTTTCTTCCTATGCTAGGGATACTTGCTTGGATTAGCTGTAGAGCAAGGGATTTTTATTCTGGGTAGGGGTGAGCTTGTCCTTTTGCCAATTCTCAAAGATTCTAGACCATGTGCATGATAGGATAGCAGGGGAAACTTTTCGCTCAAGAAACCACTTCTACTATGTAGCATAGCATGGACATTACAAATATAATCATTTTATTGTGAAAGGATGTGCTTGGTTTAAGTAAATAACAAGATCAATTCTCTCGTGCTCAAACTTTATTTAGTTGAATTTTGTGGACTTTGATATAAGAGAGATTAGTAATCATGCCAGATAAAAATCAAGATATTTATTTTGTGTTTGTGAAAGTGAGGGATTCCAAATAAATGCTAATTTATCCAAAATAATTTGAAATATATAACTGCAACATTTGTAAGAAGAAATATATACAAATACTTTTGAGAAGTTTGAGAATGTTGACTCTCTCTTTCTTCTTTATTTTGTTTTGGTTTCGAAAGAGTCAAGAATATTGTTGTTTTTATTTTTATTATTTTTGTTTGTTTTTGTTTTTGTGTAAACAGTTTGATATATTTTTAAAATAAGACAACATGCAAAATATGTACAAATGATGAAATGACCAAATTTTATGCGTAATATCGCCTAAGATGCATAATATTCATAGGTTCTTTTAAATATTTACCATCTAAGGTAGCTAATTTGTATGCTCCCGATTCAAATTTAGCAGTGATAATGTATGGTCCAAGCCATTTGGGCTCAAATTTACCTTTAAGGTCTTTAGTTGCATTAGTATTTTTTTGATTTTCTTTTAAAACAAGGTCGCCGATCTCAAAGGATCGATGACGAACTTTTTTAGCATATGATCTTTTAAGCTTGTTTTGGTAGGCACGGAGATGCTCCAAAGCATTGATGCATTTTTCATCTAGGAGTTCCAGCTGACCGAGTCTGCCAGCTCGATATTCATCTCCTACTTCGGTATCTTGAAGTAGTAGAGCCAAAGAAGGAACTTCTAATTCAAAGGG
Organism: Wollemia nobilis; assembly: GCA_028583015.1. Taxonomy (NCBI): domain Eukaryota; kingdom Viridiplantae; phylum Streptophyta; class Pinopsida; order Araucariales; family Araucariaceae; genus Wollemia; species Wollemia nobilis. Next base: position 6,712,681 of record JAQPPZ010016635.1, read on the forward strand.
AAAAATGGCTTCAGCACCATAAACCAAAACAAAAGGTGAAGTTCCAATGGGGGTTCGAACACTAGTTCGATAGGCCCACAAGGCTGGATATAATTGAATGTGCCAGTCGCAGCCAGATTTATTGACCAATATTTTGAGAATTTTGATTAAGGTTTTGTTAGATGCTTCTGCTTGACCATTACCCCGAGGATAATAGGGAGTGGACCAGCGATGTTGAATCTTATATTTTTGGCATAATTTCTTAACATCTTTATTTTTGAAACAAGTTCCATTGTCTGAGATGAGATTTGCAGGAATTCCGAACCTACAAATGATTTGATTAAAAATAAATTTAGAGACTTGTGTGCCAGTGCAGGAAGCTAAAGGCATAGCTTCAACCCACTTCATGAAATACTCGATGGCGGTTATGATGAATTTGTGTCCATCAGATGACACAAGATTAATTTTGCCAATAATGTCTAAGCCCCATTTTGAAAAGGGCCAAGGAGATGAAATAGCCTGCAGTTCTTGTGCAGGGGCATGGACAAGGTCAGCATGTTTCTGGCACTTGTCGCAATGGCGCACATAATCATGTGCATCATTCTCCATGGTAGGCCAAAAGTATCCTATCCTAAGGAGCTTTTTAGCAATGACACTACCACCGAAGTGTCCTCCACAAGATCCATCGTGGGCTTCACTCAAGGCTGATTTGGATTCTTCTAGATTCAAACATCTCAATAGGATACCTTCAAAAGATCTCCTATATAAAGTATTGCCAATTATTACAAATCGACTTGCTCGTCTACGTAATAACCGACGTTGGTTTCTATTAGAATTGGCAGGGAAAGTCCCATTTTGAAGAAAATCAAATATATCTGTATACCAAGGTTCAGGAGTAGTTTCATTAATTAGAAACACATCCAAAGGTTCTAAGCATGACTTATTTGAAGTGGGTTCCTGGAGTCGATGAATAATGATGGTGGCATATTCGTCATCTAACTCCAAGGGCAGAAGAGATGCAGCTGCGGCCATAGCATCAGCTGCACGGTTGCTAGTTCGAGGAATAGCTTCCAAAGTAACTTTATCAAACAAGGATAACAATTGCAAAACATATGCTTTATATGGGCGCAATTTATCATCTCTGGTCTGATAAACTTCATTAATTTGATTTATGACAAGTTGAGAATCACCAAAAACTAACAGATGTTTAATTTTTAGCGCCAAGGCAGCTCGTAATCCAAGGATTAGAGCTTCATATTCAACAATATTATTGGTGCAAGCAAATGTTAATTTGAAGGACAGAGGAATAAGATGTTTTTGTGGGGATATTAAAATAATACCCGCACCAGCCCCACTCATGCATCGGGCTCCATCAAAGTATAAGGACCATTGTTCAATATGGTCTGCCTCTAATTGAAGGCATTCATCAGAAACTCAATGATGAGGGGATGGGTAGACTCTAAGGGTGCAGCAACTAATTGATCTACTATGATTTGACCCTTAACAGACTTCTGTCCTATGAACGTGAGGTCAAACTCGCTTAGAGCAAGAACCCACTTGGCTGTATGACCCGATAAATAAGGTCGACTCATGAGATACCTCAAGGGATCATATTTAGCAATGACATAGGTTTTCTGACTAAGCATATAATGGCATAATTTTTGCATAGCAAACACGACTGCTAGACATAGTTTTTCTAATGTTGTGTAGCGGGTTTCATAACTGATGAAGGTTCGGCTAATATAATAATTAGCACGTTCTCTCTTCTCATCATCAAGCTGAGCTAACATAGCTCCTAAGGCAGAATCTGAAGCTAAAATATACAGGAGAAATGGGCGATCAGGTCTAGGTGGAGAAAGCACAGGTGGGTTAAGGAGGTATTGTTTGAGAAGTTCAAAAGCTTCTTTACATTCATCGTCCCAATTAAAAGGGACATCCTTCTTAAGGAGCTTAAGAAAGGGACCGGTTTTGTCCGCCAACTTATCGATGAAGCGACGGATAGCTTGAAGCTTACCTTGTAAACTTCGTAATTCAGATATATTGGTAGGTGCGGGCATATCAGTGATAGCCGCAATCTTGAGAGGGTCAATTTTGATGCCACGTAAAGAAACTATAACCCCTAATAGTTTACCGGACTTAACTCCAAATATGCATTTGGCTAGATTTAATCGAATAAGATATTCTCTTAACCGATTAAAAACTTTTCTCAAATCATCTAAATGGTTATCTTCATTAATAGAGTGAGCTATAATATCATCTACATAATCATGTAGGATATCATGCATCATATCATGAAAAATATAAGTCATAGCTCGTTGATAGGTTGCACCTGCGTTCTTTAAGCCGAATGGCATCACTTTCCAACAAAAGGTACCCCAGGGGGTAATAAAGGTTGTTTTAGCCTGATCTTCAGGAGCTATCCTGATCTGATTATAACCGGAGAATCCATCCATTAAGGACATCATCCCACTCCCAGCAAGTAAAATCAATGATTTGGTCCATGTTTGGAAGAGGAAAATCATCTTTAGGGCATGCAACGTTAATATCTCTAAAATCTATGCAAACCCTAACTTTGGTAGCTTCTTTCTTGGTGACTGGAACTACATTTGAGATCCATTCAGCATAATCAATAGCTTGTATAAAAACAACATTCAAGAGTTTTTCTAACTCCCCTTTGACTAGCAAGGCCACTTTGGGATGCATTTTTCTAAGTTTTTGTTTAACAGGTTTAGCATCCGGATGGACTACTAGATGATGCATGACTACGGAAGGGTCCAGACCTGGCATATCTTCATATGTCCAAGCGAAGACATCTTCATATTCTTTAAGGAATGCAATGTATTGCTCTTGTTTTTCTTGACTTAATTCTGATCCAATATTGATTATGTGGGGATTATCCTCAGTTCCAATGTTGATTTTAATGACGTTTTCTACTTCCATGTGTAGATCTCTTTCAAAATTAGGTGGGGCGGGTGAAACGCCCAATTCTTGTAATTCTTTTAAGGTTAACTTGGATAATTCATCTTGAGGAGTCGTGGCCTCAAGTTGGGCTATAGTAGGTATAGAACCATCAAAATAAAACCCATTGTGTAACATCTCTTCAACGGAGACATCATGGAAAATATCTCCTTCCAACTCATCATCGGATTCAACGATCATTTCAGGGTAAGCTATGGATAGCATGTTACATGTAAATGGCTGATTTTTTAGAGGCAAATCATCATGCCTATCCAAATAATCTTGATAACATATGAGTTGATCATCATCTTCAAAAGGAAAGGGTTGACCCTTACTAGGAAATAGGCCCACACCACAGTGGGCAGGCCATGGTTCTACCTCGAAAGGTTCTTTCATACCATTTTGGAAAGGTCCCAAGCCTTTCCCTTTATATCCCATTTTAAGCATTATAGGTTTAGCTTTAATATACTCATTAGTAAAATAACATCGAGCATATCCATCATGATGAGTTTTGATATTTCGAGGTATTCTTCCCTAGTCATATCCTTTATAAATGAAGGCACAACTCCCGACTTGATAAGTACTTCCCATAGGTTGTGGGAGGCCCAAAGTGCGAGGAGATGGCGGCAAGTTATTTAAGATAATGGAATTTTGCATAGAAGCATTTGTTTTTTCTGATATAAGAATTTGAGATAAATCAGGTAAGAGTTCATCAAAAAGAGCATAAGATGTAGAAGGATCATTCCCTATATCTTTAGATGTGGAAGGTATGATAGATGTAGATAATGTGGAGGTGTTAATAGATGGGTCTATAGGTTTTGAAATTATAGGGATGGAACATGAAGGATTGGTTATGGATTGAAGATCTTTTTGAGGTTCTAGAGTGGTTTGTTTAGAAGATTGTTGATCTATATATGAGGGTGAAATTAATGGAGGAGAAATAGATGAAGTTATGGGTGTGTGTTTCACAGTTTTAGATGAAAAATAAGAATTAGGATGTGTGGATGACAGAGCAGGGCAAAATTGAACTCCAACAGGTTCTGCCAAGGCACACATATCAAAGGGTCTAGGATCACCATGGATAGTGACCAACTGATTTTTAAATTCGAATTTAACACATTGGTGTAAAGTTGATGGGACAACCCGCATTGCATTGATCCAAGGATGACCCAAGAGTATATTGTACGATGCGGGGCAATGTACAATAAACACGGTCGTATCTAAGGTTCTAGGACCAACTTGCAATGGGATGGTAATAACTCCACACGTTTCTTGTGTTTCGTCATTGAAAGCTTTGATAATCATGTCAGTTTTCTTCATTTCATCACTTCTAAACCCAAATCGTTGGTAGAAATCAAAAGTGCAAATATTTAGAGATGAACCATTATCAATCAAAACTCTTTTAACGGCTACATCTCCAATTAGGGCAAGTAATGTATAAGGGGTTATCCTTATGTAAACTATGTTGTGGTATATCTTTATCCCGAAAGTCAATACAATCGACTTCCCTAGTGATGATAGTATTGGCCATGGCTTCAAGGTTGAATGTTTTGTGGTACCATCATTTGGCTTAATGTAAGCATTAATTCATCTCTATGGGTAGGAGAAGATCTTAATAAATCCAAGAGAGAAATTTTGGCTGTAGTATTGGATAATTGCTCATTAATATTGTAAGGGGGTTTAGGTTGAACATTGGAAGCATGATTCCCTTTATTGGGATTTTTCAAAACAAATGGAGCTGATCCATCATTCTCGTTTGGTTCTTGTTGAGAATTTTGAGCCTGTTGTCTGGTAACGACTCCGATGGTACCTACAATGTTGTATTGAGGACGTTGAATAAGTCTTGGTCTAGCATTTATAGCTTGTTCATTAGAAAGGAATTGATCAGAAGAGGGTCGAGTAGTAACTCTTCTAGGAAATGGTTCTTCTGGAATCATAGCATCTGTAATAGGTTGAATAGGATCCGATTCATTTTCAGAACTATTCGATTGGTTTGAAGTGATTTCCATGTCACTTTCAGTATCTGATTCTATATCACTAGGATCCGGAGTTTGAGTATTATGTAGGGGCCTGGTCGTGACCATGGATAAAGTTGTGTCAAATTTTTGTAAATCATGATTAGGTAAATGTCCGCTAATAGTTCCTACATATCGGGTAGGAGGAGGAACATTATGATGCTCAATTTGATTGGCCACCTCTTTACCATGTCTTGGTAAAGGATGTTGAAATATGTCTAATGATTGATTAGCATTTTGATTTTGATTTTGGGGAATGTTCTTTTGAGCATTATTAGGAGCATTTTGTTTAGGTTGGAAGGCTTGCACCTCCATTTCATTATTATCAATCAGATCTTGTATTTTATGTTTTAACCTTTTACAAGCGTTGGTAGAGTGTCCAGGTCCTCTATGGAAATCACAGTGTAAGTCGAGCTCTGTATCCGGGTATGGTTGGATCAGGTTCCTGGATAGCTGGTAATTGAATCAAACCTCTTTCGAGTAATTGAGGTAAAATAGTTGATAATGGTTGATTCAATCTAGTAAATTCTCGAGGAGGTTTATCAGGAGGTTTCAATATAAATTTTTCTGTTGTCTTCGTTGCATTGATATTAGCAACATTTCTCATTTTCAGTGACTCCGTCACCTACGACTTGTTTGTTTTTATATTGATTTCTGGATGTTTTCTCATCATCTTTCTTCCTAAGTTGGCCTCTCCTAATGAGGGCATCTTCTACTCTTCGAGCTAAATCTATAGCCTGATCGAAGGTAGTTAAAGTAGCAGTTGATAACTCATAAGATATTTGTTCTTGCAAATTATTAATAAAAATGTCCAACATTTCCCTATAAGGTAGCACAAAGTGCAGTTTTCCTGTCAACTGCCTCCATCTAGCTAAGAAATCAGCAAAACATTCATCTTTGTCTTGTTTTAAGTTGTATAAATCTTTAATGGTGACATGCCTCTCGATGTAGGCACTAAATTGATGGACAAAAGATTCAGCATGCTTTCTTCAAAGTTTCTCAAAGAATGAGTGGGTAGTTGATAGTACCACTCTAATGCCATTCCACCTAAACTTTTTGGGAACATTTTTAGTAATAGCAAGTCATCATGTGATATATCATGACATGCTATCCTAAACATGCGAAGATGCTCTATGGGATCTTCAGTTCCTTTATATATAGGCAGGACGGGCATGGGAAAATGCTTAGGGTACGGTTGTGCTACAACTATGGGATCCAAAGGTTGACTACACATCTCTCGATAATTGTACGAGGGACGGTAGGGATCTATCTGGTCCATGCGGGAAGCTAACTGCTTCACCATGGCTTCCAGATTACTCGGTTTGCCCACCATATTGGTTCGGTAGGGCATTAATATGGGATTTGTGAGCATATGATGGAGGGACATGAATATTAGATGCTATATTGCTATTGTGTAATCTGTTGGTAGGAAGGGTGTTATGAAGAAGTTTTGAAGTTATATTATGTTGTATTCCGGATTGTTGGAAATTGGTGTTTGGCTTCATTTTAGGTTTTTGTTGATTTGAAGCATATTGATCAATAGTTTGGCGAAGTAAAGCAGGTGAAGGAAAGTTTCTTTTGTGTGGGAATGATTTTAGGCTCAATAACGGGTTCTTTAGGAGGTTGGGTAACCTCGTTGTTTTTGCATGTTCTGAATCATAGTGACCATATCTCTATTGGATGGTCCAACCTTATCACTTTCTTGATCAACAAAGGACAAGGGATTAGTGTGTATATTAAACACATCTTCCATGGCTGCTTGAGTGTCACTAATTTGTCCTTTATCAATACGAACTGCCATATTAAGAGCGCCAATGTTATTATTGAAAAATTTCCAGAAATGATCTAAGTTATCAAAAGCAATAGTTCCATCTGGAGTTATTCTAGGGGATGAGGATCCATCCTCTTTAACATTTTCTTCTTGTTCATCTACAGCAAGCTCATCGTCTTGCTGGTCTAGAGTTTCTTCTTCCGGGATTGGATCCTCAGGAAGGACATTTGGGTTTCTTGTTTTGTCTCCTAACCAATCTTCTTCTTCTCCTTCAGCTTGTTTACCATTCCTAAGTTTAGGCATTGTGCTTAACTTAGATTTCAGCAAATATATATATATATATTATATATATATATATATATATATATATATATATATATGCAACAAGCTTAAGAGGTATATATTAATTATATACCTACTACAATATTTAAAATGAAATGTTTTGGTTTTTGTTATGTTTTTTAGTTTTTCTTGTTTTTTTTTTTGGTTTTAATAACAATATTATAAAGATAACAAACAACACACAAAACACAAGAAATAATAATAATGAAAGCAATGATCTAGTTTTCTATAAACAATTTATAAATATCATTAATGGGCTCAAGTTCTTCAAGAGTCATGAAGTGTTCTTCTTCAAATTGAAAATTTTCTTTCAAGAATTTAATGAAAAGTGCTATAGTGATATTATCTATCTCAGATTCTGGTTGATAATAATAATTCTCATGACAATATTCACGATATAACATAGCTCTAGGAACTCTATTCCATATTTTTCTAATCATAAGAACGACCTCTTGGTCTTCTATATGACCTAGAAATTGGTGTACTAGTGGCTGCGTTCTTGAGGTATTCCTCGAAGGTGAACAATTCTAGAAGACACAAGAGCTCTCCTATAAGCTAACCATCTATGGCAGGCTCTCCGAAGTTCATGATAAAAAATGAGTTGATGAGGATCCAGGATTCTATCTAGGACAAGCCTCTTGATTTGTTTAAGTTTTGTTGACCTAGATGAAATGACACCTAGTCTTCTATCAAGTTCGTCCCACAAAAGTTGATTTCTATCTGTTTCAGGCACACTAAGCACATAATTGATTTCTATGGCTGCTAATTGGTTTTCAACATTTATAGTAACTGCTAGTCTTTTCTTAGGAGCTACCATCTAAACATGATATGCAACTTATTAGTTTTAAATGATTTGAAATGCATCTATATATATATTTTTTTTTTTTGTTTTCAAAAGGTTTTAAATGCATTCACGTCGGGTTCACCAAAATGTATCGCTCCAAATTTTTCACACCCTTACCTTCAGGCTATAGGATCCGTGCCCGGAAGGGGGATGTGAAAAGGATGGGACAATACCTCGGACTGAGAGGCCTTGCGAAGGTCCCGCCTCTTGGGGGAGGTGTATTATGGTGATTTTTCGACGGATGGTGGGTTCACCAGGAAACGTTTGAATGGCAGTTTCCATGCCTAGGTTGGGAATGTGTTTAATGTGTTCAGTTTTATCTTTAAACATTCGAGTCCTAGGTTTGGCCAAATGAATCTAAGTTGTTCTATTATGAAAATGCAGACTAAATGAAATACAACAAACAGATTTGAACAAAAATAGAGAGAAAAAGCTAAATTAAAGAGCCATACCTGATCCGGATGTCTGATGGAGGTTCTGATTCTTGAAGCAGACAGGATCGTCTGGAATTTGACGGGATCGTCTCCGACCTGCAGGATCGTCTGAGATCTGACGAATTCGTCAGACGAATTCGTCAGAGACCTGCAAACAGAGAAATAGACACAAAATACAAAAAATGCAGCAATGCTAATAGAGGATAATGATGTAAAATGACAATAAGGATGTTAACAGATAATCCCGAATAGAAATGCAAGTAAGTTGCAACACTTTAATAGCTAATCATGACCTTATTATGCAATTAAACTACATGGGTGAACTCCAAGATGCAAAATAATAAAGAATAATCATAAGATTAACTAAATACAGAATAATGCAACAAAAAAGAATGAAGAAATGCAAACTCTGGGCACTGATTGCCCCCAATGCAGACCGAGATCATCTCGAATTGGTGCGAAATCATCTCGAATTGAACAGGATCGTCCACGACGAACTGAGCTTGCTCCGGCTGAAAAATACTAAGGTTCCTGCAAATAAATTTGGACAAATATGGAGGCAAATAATAATTTAAGATGGTCTAATGCACGTAGAACTTGTGTTACAGGAAATTTCAGCCAGGGGGATGCCAAGGGGGAGTCCTAAGTTTAAATAGGCTTAGGAGGGAGGTTAGGAGGTTGGAGATCATCCCAATTTGGGAGATCTCCAATGGGGGAGGGTCTCTAACGGCGTAGACACGCTTCTGCCCGGATTAGAGACGTCGTTGGAACAGAGGCTAATTGTGAAAAATTAGTTTTGGGACAAGATCGTCTGGACGTCCTAGCCCAGATGAAATCGTCCGATCTGAGGCGATATCGTCTGATCGGCGACGATATCGTCAAACGGTCAAAACAAACTCTAAAAATGGCATGAGAAACGAGGAAACGGGTTAAGCGACGGTTTAGGAGCGGTTTTGGGGTTAAAATTTGAATTTGAATTATTACTAAAGTAATTGTAATTATTTAAGGTTTTACTGCGCCAATTTTAGGGTGCTACAAGTTCCACAAACTACAGTATAGAAGAGGAGTCTCCTGTGGAGAGAGATCCACAAACCAGAGAAGAGAGGAGAGAGTTCTCCTATGTAGAGAGATCCATAAAACATATCAAATGGGATAGTGTTCTCCTATGGATAGATATCCACAAACCAGATGAGAGGAGATATAGTTCTCTTGTGGAGAGAGATCCACAAACTAGAGCAGAGGGGATAGAGTTCCCCTATGGAGAGATATCCATGAATTAGAGAGAATAAAGTTCTCCTATGGATAGAGATCCATGAACTTGAGCATTGGGGATTGATTTATCCTTTTGATAGAGGTCCATAAATATTGTAATAGGGAATTTATTCCCAAGAGATTTGTTGAGAAAATTTAGAAGAAATATTTTCTCCTTGGATGTAACCCACATTGGGTGAACCACATTAAATTTGTGTCTCTCATGTATGTGATGATTTGTGCATTATTTATTCCTTGATATTATTGTTGTTATCATTTGTATTGAAAAGTGAAAAGTTTTATATTATACTGTTCACCCCCCTCTCAGTATAATCTTGTGTTCTTCAAAATTTTTCTTTCTAGTTTGCCCATATAGTAGTTCTAGTGCATGAATCCTTTCATTGATGTTTGTTCCCTTAGACTTTCACCCTATCATTACCACATATACCTCTACCATTTCATAGTTTGAGTTAACTAGGTATGCAAGTCATATCTCTTTACAAAGGTCATCTATTTTTTTGTAGAGACTACTAAAATATTTAGTTTTCATCAACACTTTCAAAAAATTGGATAACTTATGGGAGGAAAACTGGGAAGCACAAAATATGCATTCATTAATAATCATCATATTGGATATTTTCAATTTGTGTTCTTTATTTCAGATATGATAGTCTAGTTTTTAACATGATTTGAAAGATCAATTTTACCAATAGATCCAAGCATATTTTATAGTTTTCATATTTTTTAATAATGCATCAACTATGTGAAGTATAAAACCAATCACTGAAAACCCTGCTAGTAACAAATGTACATTTCCAATCTTATCAATTACATCCTCTATAATTTGTGAAGTGGAGTTCCCAAAGTCTCCCTTATTTCTTAATTTCTTAGCATGGTCATTGATATTTAAAAATTGTTTCTCTGGTGCCAATGAAATGCAAAGCTATGAGAAATTTCTACTTTATATTCCACATACTTTCCTATATTTTTCCATTGTGAGAAAGGTTGAAATATTTTTATTAATTAATAAACCTTGCTTACCTCATTTATGGCTTTAAAATGAGCAATAAATTAGTCCAAAGTTAGTGATGGGGGTGTCTCTTGGGATGACATTATCTTTTGTGAAGATAGTGATGGCACCATCTACTTTGATGGCCATATTTATTGTAAACTTAGCAATGACATTATTTGTTCTGATGGCCCCATATAATGTAAAATCAATAATGATATCGTCTATTGAAATGACCCTAGCTATTGAGAAATTGATGATGGCATCATCATATCTTCAAACCCCTAATGCAAATAATTTCTCAAGCCCTATCTCCTATGGTCATCGATAGAAAACCCTATGTTTCCTAACCCTCCTCACACTAGGGTTTGATCTGTACCACCTACTTTATTTATTTATTTTAGAATCTTCACTTGCTTTAGAAAATATCACTTACTTCCTTACAACTAGGGTTTGATCTTTGTTGCCTACTTCAATTTTTTTCTACCTACTTCAAAAAATCCATTGCCTACTTCAAATAAATTTCTCTACCTCCTCACAACTAGGGTTTGATCTCTATCATCTACTTCAATTTTTTTTTTCTTTTTTTCTCTACCTACTTTAGAAATTCTGGCACTTGAAAAGAAATATGTTGCCTCCTCGCAACTAAGGTTTGATCTTTGTTACTTGCTTCATTTGTTTCTTCTTTTTTTCTCAGCTTGCTTCAAAAAATTATCATTTGATTTAAAAGAAATTTGTCTACCTCCTTGCAACTAAGGTTTGATCTCTACAACCTACTTCAAGTTTTATTTTTTTTCTCTACCTAGTTTTTAAAATATTCACTTGCTTCAAAATAAATCTACTACCTCCTCACAACTGGTGTTTGTCCCCTCAATGAAAATTTTGTAATACTTTATTTTTACTAGCTCTAGTTTTATATATTTCCCTAAAATGCAATTTTTTTAATGCTTTTGGAAGCTCTTATTCGCTCGTTTTGGTTTTGTGACAAGGGTAAATAGTTTTGAGATTTTTCTACGATTTTTAATCCTCTCTTTCACTAGATCTTGGAAGCTTGCTTTGTGTTTTTGAACTTACACAACATGCCACAATCTGCATGGATTGGAGACCCACCTTTTTAAAATTTTGGTAAGTTATCTGTTGTTTTTCTTCGGTTTTTTTACAATTTTCAATCATCCAAAACTCAAGTATTTTTAGTTGAAAACTTTTAAATATGACCTAAATTTTCTTTCTTTGAGCTTGTTGTGATGTTTATTCCGATGTTTATTTCCACCACTATATCTAGTAAACTTATTTTAAATAGCAAATAACCTCGGCTCACAAAATCCAAATAGTAGAAATACGCAAACCCACATAGACAACCATCATAGAAATAAATATTTACACAAAAGCAAAAGCAGAATGAAAGATAGATTGAGAGACCAAACAATGATTTACTACTATATACAAGAAACAAAGGGATACATATGAATTTTAAAGGCTATAGAGCCACCCCTTGGAATGGTGAGCATTTCTTTATTTATAGAATATTTTTACAATGAATTCAAATTCAAGCATTGATGGTATTAGGCAGTAAGAATCACATTGGAACAATAAAAATTCTATTGTAGCTCCGCTCCAAGAGAATGGCGGTCATCCAAAAGGAGTTGAGTGTTTCTATACAGATCTGAGCCTTTGGTTATTCTAATAGCTTCTTAAATCCCAATCTACCTTATCCCTTCGTGTTGTATATTATTCAGAGATTAATTACCTCTGAAGATATGCGTTTTCAAATCTCTCTCCTTCATACCCATCGACAATCTAGATTGGGTAGCTGAGGTCATTAATGCTCACTCTTGGGTATCCTCAAAGCTTTCATCCTATCGTGTCGTGATATCATCTTTGGATTAAATTTTAGGTATACTCCTCTTGCACCAACCTCCCAATATTCCGCTCATCATATTTTGATGTGGACAAAAGATCAGACTCAGACCTTTAATGTTGTATTCCTAAAGTTTCATTTAGCTTTACAGATGAGAACTTGGGACTTGTGATCTCCTTACCCTAGTTTGATCTTTCCTACCAAGGATTTGAGGTTTCCAATCCTCCATCCAAGCAATGTGGGGTTTTGGAATTCTACTTTTGAGCAAGCCCCTACCCATTTTTTCATTCATCCATTGAAATCTACCTCGACCATTAACGTCTCAAAATTGGTCATCTCTAATATGACCTCACCTTCAAAAAAAGGAAAAGTGGGTTAATAGGAACAAAATTTTACCCACATTCTTAGTGACTTACAGGTGTTTTTCATCTTGTGAAAATAAAAGAACCCAATGGGCCTTTGACTAGAAAAAAGAACTTTCAAGCAAGAATAGAAAGAAATAAATGACAGAGAAGGTACAAACAAAGAGAACAGAGGAATGTGGAAAATGGGGAATAATACATAGAAAACAATAGGATAGAACATAGTGAAAAGAGAAGAAATAAAAAAATCATAAAGGTAAGGACAAGGGAAAAGGAAGGGAGCTCCCTAGGAATGATGATGAGGTAACATCAAAAGGATAAGAGGAGGGGAATGGTGGTTGTAATATGACCATAAAAATAAGAAACCATCAGAACAACAATAGCCACATAGAGAGAATAGGATGGGAAGGGATAATAAGAGGGGACATAATGCTAAGAAAAACCTACAAAAGAGAGAAGCAAAACTACAGGATCCATGGGATACTTCCCTAGAATAGCAAGCTAACTCTCTTGGTTTACTAGATATCCCTAAGCATTGTACACTTGTAAACATACTTTGCCGCATCCCAAATATGAGTCAATAATAGATAGGTTACCAAAGACCATGATTCTTAAGGTCAAAAACTATTTTGGGTAATCTGCATATTCTTGAATTGGCTTTCCACCATGCAGGTTTTGATAGTGACTAACTCCACCATGAGCTCACCATACGGCCCTTCAACTACTTTTATGCATTCATTCCTTCTTTTATATCATTGCTTTGAATGCATATATAGGAGGAGGTGTGGTAGAATAGGCACCTTTTTTTGAAAGGATTTTCCAAGTGTGAGTTGTTGACTCGTTCCATTTTTTGTACTATCTTATCCTTATCCATTGGGTTGCAGAGTCAAATTTATGAAATCCCAAAAAAAATAAAAGGAAGAAGGCAGCGCTGGGTGGAAAAAGTGCTTAATGCCTACTATAAAATTCTCTTTTATCCTGAGCTCATTGCCCTGTTGTACTTTTATTTAACTATTGTCTTATATATATAAAATTACGATGTGGTTGGCACACCACCACCAACAAGCTTACATTGGGAATTCATCTGATAATTCTAAAATGGTCAAACCATATTATATTATACTTTAGGTATTCTTCGTGGTCCATCTGGTATTTTCCTTGAGCTTACCAAGGTATACTAATGATACAACTTGGTTATTTATCATTTTTTCTGGTACCTATGCAATTGATGAGTATTTTAGCAATGAATCTTGCCATGTGAAAGCCCCTTTCAGGTACTAGCTCATCTAGTGATAGGCTTGAGTGTCACCAATCCTTGGGATACATCTATTTTAGGATCCTTGTATATGCCTTTGATGCATTTGTATGTACATGTTGGCAAAGGCCACCAATTATCTCCTTTACAGACTATATTTCTTTAAAGCTTTCCTCATGATCAAACAAGTTCTCTTAAATATGATTTAACCCTTGTTTCAGTAGGAGTCAATCTACCTGTATGACCTCTTGGAAGACTTGAGGAAATCTCCTTTACCCCGACTGATACAGGAAGAGGACTATGTTTGAGCTAAAAGCTCGAATATAATACAGGTAAGCCCGAATGGGGGACAACTAATATTTAAAGGAAATCCTCTTCTAGATCCTTATAAATCAAATGTTGAAATTCATGATGGATTCAAAAGGTACCCTCTTGATGAATGATAGGTGCATAAAAATCTATAAGGGGTCAATTGAGCCATCGAATGCATCAATGAGAGATCCCACCAAATCTATCCAAGAGTGGATGGTTTTTCACTCTAAGGTATGGTACCACCATAATGCCCTCCATTCAAAAGACAATACCAATAGCCTGATCATGACATATTCATGAGATATACCATGGAGAGGTGTCATTGAAATGACATCTTTGAGGTGCTCTCGAGAAGTTCCTAAAGTACCATCATATGGGGTTAAATGCTTCAGGGCACTTTCAGGAATATCATGCGAACTTTGGAGATCTAACAGACTAGGATAATTCCACTACAGGTAGCTTAGATAAGCCATTAAGGCTCTAGCCTTCAGAGGTCCCAATTAATGTGTGAGATTCAAAGTCACCAGATGAACATACTATCACCACTTTCAAGGTCAGGGCTACTCATAAAACCCTAGGTCCTTCAAGAAATGAAAAATATCAACATAAAAAGGCAACTAATATCATGATGTGGAGATGCTGCACAATCAGAGTCACTAGGTTATTCATAAAGATCTGGGTAAACCAGAGTATCACCAGACTATGGTTTCCTTAAACATGGAAACTCATAGATTTTCCCAGAAGAGTCAGTAAAAACTATTGGTATGAAAACCAACACCGAACTAGCGATATGTACACCTAGAGGTTCTTGACCAACATTGAATGATCACCTAGTTTGAGAGAGTTAGGGGTAGTCAATCTCCAAAGAATGTCAGCTCCTAATGTTCCAACTACCTACACTACAAAGGGGAAAATGGAATAAGAGAGGAAACAAAGGAGGTCATAGTTGAAACTCACAAGTATGGGGTATGGCCGCATCAAGACACACTCCTCCAACGTCTCTAATGCAAACAAAAAAAAACCACCTAATAAATCATCCCACCCAATATTTGCTTCTCCTTCGGCTCAACATGCAAGGATGAATTCCAGAACCAATGGGAGGTACATAAAATCCATGTGGTAAAATTAGAGCACTCCCACTTGATTGGCTTTAACAAAAATAAATCCCGACATCCAATTGCAAATGCAAATTCCAAAATTACCTGACCAAGCTTATAAAATAAATATAGTAGAATTAAGAGAACCCACATAGACATCCATCACAAAAATAAACATTCACACAAAGGTAAAAATAGAAATAATAATTTACTATTATTTATAAGCAACAAAGAGATACATATGAATCATAAAGACCATAAAGCCACCCCTTAGAATGGTAAGTGTTCCGCTATTTATAGAATATTTTTACAATGAATTAAAATTCAAGCATTGATGGCGTTAGGTGGGAAGAATCATGCTAGAACGGTCAAAAAATCTATTGTAGGTCTACTCCAAGGGAATGGTGATCGTCTGGAAGAAGTTGGGTGTTTTTGTACAAATTTGAGCCTTTGGTTATTCTGACAAATTCTTAAATCCCAATATACCCTATCCCTTTGTGTTATAGATCGATCAAAGATTAATTATATCTGAAGCTATGCATTTTCAAATCTCTCTCCTTCACGCCCATCAACAATCTGCATTGGGTAATTGAGGTAATTAATGCTTACTTCTAGGTATCCTCAAAGCTTTCATCCTATCATGTTGTGATCTTAGATTTGGATGGACTTTTGGGGATACTCCTCTTGTACCAACTTCCCAATATTTCACTCATCATATTTTAATGTGGATAGAAGGTCAGTATTGGACCTTTAATACTTTCTTCCAAAGTTCCATTCAGTTTTGTGGATAAAAACTTGGGACTTGTGATCTACTTGCCCTAGTATGATCTTTCCACCCAAGGATTTGAGGTTCTGAATCCTCCATCCAAGTAGAGTGAGGTTTTGGGATTTTGCTTTCAAGCAAGCCCCTACCCATTTTCCTGTTCATCCATTGAAATCTGCCTCAACCATTAACGCCTCAAAATTGATCAGCTCTAATATGATCTCACCTTCAAAAAATAAAAAGTGGGTGAAGAGGCACAAAATTTCACCCATAGATTCAACATGCTAAGGGATGGGGAGAGTATGCGTCCACCCTTTAGATGTTATGGGCCCTATAGGATAACCCCAATTGTGGTTCAACGCTCATTCCAAAATAAGTGGAAGTTAAACGAGAAGGTTAGATCCACAAAATTGCACCTTTCACAAGACTTGGTCAATATTGTCCACTTAGGTGATTTTCTACGATAGTCCAAATTCCCAAAATTTATTGATATGCCTTGTACTAATTGAAAATTTATAATATTGAATCATTGGGTGAACCTTAATTATCATGAACATGAAACCTCCTTATAGGATAAATGATAAGCTCAAAATAAACAAAGAATTACCCTTGAAAATTCCTTGGTGTGTTTTATGTGGTGTAACTAGGCAAGTAGATTTGGGTTGTTACATGTGGCATCAGAGTAGAAAATGTCCTTATGTTATAAGACTTTGTAGTAATTTTTTTTACTAAAATTTAAATCAATCTACTTATTTTACCCACTGGTCTTATCACATATGTTGTGGGGTGGATCATTTGTGCATCCCGTGGGATATGGTGAAGAGGAATCCATCCTAAAGAAGGTCCACGAATAGGAGCTAGAAAAGAGCTAGAAAATAAGATCCTCAAAGGAAAATAATGATGATAAATTTTAATGAGCTTCCACAAAATGAGTCTACTAGGGAGGAAGAAATTTTGGCAAAAGTAGTACAATTGTTACAAACCCATATGGAACAACAAAAAGAGGAAATGGTTCAACAGAAAGCCCATATGGCCCAACAACAAGAGTTAATAGTCCAATAGTAGAAATTAATTGAGGACTTAACCAAGGGTAGGGATTCTATAGGTAAAATAGATGGAGCATCCACTAAGCCTGCAAGAGCTGGTAGGGCTAGAGTAAGCATGGAGTTGGCCAAGAACTTAAAAAAAAAAATGATTTCCAAATTTGATAGGCAACATGATGGAGATGCAATGGAAAATTGCTTGAATGAGCTTAAATCATACTTCTCTCTAAATTTTATATCGCCAGATTCTAAAACTACATTTGCTATCATGAATATGGTAGAAGTAGCTCTCAACTTGTGGAAAAAATTTAAGATAGGGTAGGGTATTAAAGTTGCAGATCTTAAATGTGAAGATTTTGTTAAGGATTTTAGAAAAATATTTCTCACTAAGCAGTTCTATGTGGAGAAATTTAGGGAATTTATTAACCTGCAACAAGAATCGATGAAAATCCAAGCCTATCATCATAAAGTTACCCAACTGCTAAAATATGCAACCCAGTATGAGAACAATGAAGAGATGAAAGTTCAAAAATTCATTTTGGGACTTCATCCCAAAATCTAAACTGTGGTAAATATGCATAATCCTAAAGACCTTCCTAAATATTTTTATTTAGCTCATCAAGAAGAAGCAAATCAAGAAGATAAAAGGACATATTTCAACTACGAGAACCTATCTAAAAAATATAAGGATGAGCTTATGAAGTGTATGTGTAAGAGCGAAGGATTTATGAAGTGGTAAAAATATCAAATTAAAAAGTCTAAAAGAGAGGACCAAAGGAAGTTGGGAAACAAAAACAAAAACAAATTCCAAGAAAATAAGGAAGATGGGAATGATCTTTGTGGTTAAAATAAATAATAAAGAAGAGATTGAAGTTGATTTTGACCTTTTCCAAAAGTACCCTATCTTGGGTGAATTTAAGGATGTGTTTTCGGAGGACCTACTAGGTTTACCTCCCCAAAGAGAATTTGAGTTTTCTATAGAGTTGTTGCTTGGAGCTATGTCCATTTCTAGGGCTCTAATGAGCACCAAAAATGTTTATTTTTATGCATATTTTTTCTTTTGTTTTGCTTTTTGAATTTACATGGTGGAATCGGTAGCCGCCATGAATCCGGGTAGGCTATCCGACTTTTATGGCCGCCACAGTATTCTGCGTTGTCTACCCCAGAACCCACCACATAGATCTTCGTACAATCCACCCCTATAACCACCATGCCACAATCATTTTAAACCTTTTACACTGCTGAAAGAACCAAGAAAGAGACAAGCGTTTAGTCCGGTGAGGCTCGAGATTTGAACCTTGGACCTCCGCCCCCCTTATGGGGTTTGGATGAACCAATTGGTCTACACCTCGGACCTTTTTATGCATATTTTAAAGGGGTATTATATGGCATATTTAACACTAGAAATGCATTTTTGTATAATTATTGCATATATTTAATAAAAAATGAAGTATTATGCTTGACTGGTGTTTTTAGTGGAAAATATGTGTAGATGAAGATTTTTGCTACTAATTTGGCATTTTTAATTCAACATGCTATTCAGACCTGGTAATGCACGAAGACATCTTGAAGATAACTACGATGAATGGTGGATGAAGGTTCCTATATCCCAGAGATAGGTAGACACCTATATCCCAACGATAAGTGGGTGCCTATATCCTAGTGATAGGAAGATGCATGTATCCTAAAGATAAATAGGTGCTTGTATCCCAGTGATAGGTAGGCACTTGTATCCCACCATAGGTAGGTACCTACATCTATCAAGAATATAGGAGTTGAATTCAATGTTGATCGGTTGACCAATTCAATGTTGATCGGTTGACCAATTCAATGTTGACCGATTGACCAATTCAACATTGATCAGTTGACCAATTGACCATGCAATTTTTAAGGAAGTTGTTGCAAAAAGATAAGGAAGAATCATTCTTACATATGCATGATTAAATGCCACTCTATTAATAAAATTTATGCATGATTAAAATTAAATGGCCATTCTTTTAATAGAAGAAAATAATAACTCTGTACAAAATGGTCGTAGCAAATCACATCGTTTGAATAAAATAAAACAAGTTATTTTTGTAATGGGATTGGCTACATTCTATATAAAAACATAAGACATTCATGAGAAGACCAAGTGTATTGCATAATTTATAAATAAGTTTATGAGTGTTCTTTTATTTGCGTGGATTAAGAGTGTAACTTTTACGTAGTCAATCAGGTAGACCATCTGTAGGAGCTTGGGCCCAATCTGGGCAGTAATCCTACCCTATTCATTTTACCTTTTCTATATTATTTTTTTGCATTTATTTCTTGCTTTATTTATTTTGATAAATTTACTATTGTATTTATTTTCACAAGTGTGAATTTCCTGCTTTATTCATTTTTGCAAGTGTGTTTAAATTACTCTATTTTCTTTTAGCCATGTGTTTATTTCTAGCATCTTAATTTTAGTTTATTTATTTATTTTTCTACACTTAGTTTTGTTGGTTTTGGATGAACTAAAAATACATAAACAACAATTCCCCCACAAAACCAATAGGTACAGAAGAACTCATTCCCCACACTACAGATATATACTATGTGTGGCACTCACAAGTCTACGAATTACCAGATTGATAATTAATGGAATGGAAATGATTGTTTTCATAACATAATTTTTGCTCACCATTTCGGCATCGTTGTCAGAGAGTGTCAAAACTGTAGTGTTAGGATCCATAGTTTATTTAGTTTGAAAAACATGTTCATATTACCTTACCTATATATCCCTTACTTGAAAAGCATGAGTCCACCAAGTGGCTAGAAAATTCAATAGATAATTTATTAAAATAATAATAATAATAATAATAGAAGAGGAAAGGAGGCATGGAACCTGTTTTGCTTAACAATGTTAAAATAGATTTTATTTTATTTGTGTTTTTGTTTTGCAAGATTACGTGCCTTGAATGCAAGCTGTAGGTAGCCTATGTAACCTAGGACTATTAGGCACATGCCATGATTCATGTTTTTATTTTTATGTGTTTTTGGTGTGTTTATTTTTTGTAGCACACATGGACTTGAAATGCAATCTATAGGCAGTTGGATCAAACTGGGCCTATCAAGCAAGGCTCCACATTGCCCTACATTTTTTTTCTAATTTCTAGGAGTGCAGCAATGCGAAAAAATGTATCTACTTCCCATAAAGAAGGAAGTACCTACATTTAGACCAGTGCAGAGGTACCTTCATTCCACTTGGAGGAAGGCACCAATATTCGAGCCACCACAGAGATGCCTATCTTCCACCAGGAGTAGTGGTGCCCATATTTATACTAGAAAATAAGTGACTAGTTCTCAGGGGAGAGTGGCACCTATATCCAATAGTAGTAGTAGTGCTTCCTTCCTACTAAGAGGTCAACTCTAGTATCTAGAAGCAGTTGGAGGCATCTAATTTCCATCAGAAAGATAGTGCCTATATTCATGAGAATACGATGATACCTATTTTTCATTAGATGGAGTATGCTATTTTTTTAGATTTTTGATACCACAGTATGCATACTCCCGAGACAATAATAATGAAGGACAACCATGACCTAGTTCCAATAGGGAAGTTTTTCTTCCCATGCAAGTTAGTTAATACATTTTTATTTTAGATTGATACCTTGAAACTCAAATGTATGTAGTACCCAAGAAATAAAACAAAAATAGTAAAAAAAAATCAGAGCCAAATTATTTTCAATAAATCACACGACACATAAAAGTGCAAGCCACTTATTTACTACAATGCATCAGTCATCCAATTGTGTAGTACCACCCAATATCATATGTATCATGATCCACAAAAATTCACCCGAGTATGTACAAAGTTTTTTGTTATTTATGTGCATAGTTATTAAAAAATATATTTATGTGTTAAGTCCCCATACATGCCCATATTTTTGTTATCCATACATGCAAATCCCATGTCAGCAATTAGCCACATGGTATTGGGCATGAGAATAATTGCAACGAATATCACTACACCCAAGCACATATTTTTGAAAGAAAAAATATATAGCTGCTTGGGTGAAGTAATATTATTTAAATAGAGGGAGGAAGCATCGACATGCTATCGTCTAGAGGTGTTGTTGTGTGTGTGTATATATATATATATATGAGAAAAGAAAAAATGAAAGAAAAACAAAATAAAAAGAAAAAGGAAGAAAAAATGTCATGTTGTACAAGAAGGATTTCAAGAATCAATGCATTGTGTAGTAGAAATAGTGTAGCAAAAATAGTTCAACAAAAATAATGCAGTAGAAACATTGTGCAGTAGAAATAATGTAGCAATTGAAAAAAAATCAAGTCACACTATGCAGCAAAAATAGTGCATCAATTGAAAAAAATTTGCAGATGTTATTGTTGTTGTGTAGTGTGCAAATGTTGTTGGTGTTGTGCAAATTTTATTGTTACTATGCATATGTTGTTATGGATATAGCTGGTTAACTAGAAGTACAACATTATTTTTAGCTACCCACCTTGCTAATGAGTTAGAAAAATATTTTGTTTCTTCTCAGTCAACTGGTCAGCCAATAACTGAATATTTCCTAGCTGCGTAGTCTATTGGTAAATCATTCAACAAAATATTCTACTGCCACCCAATCAACTAGTCATCCAATAATTAAACATTTCCTAGCTATCTAGTCTATTAGTGAGTCATCAAAACATTTTGTTGTTACCTAGTCAACTGGTCATCCAACAACTGAATATTTCAATAAATAATAGTTGGTCGGTGAGTCAATAACACATTTAATTATTGCCCAACCAACTGGTCATCCAATAGTTGAATATTTTATAGCTTCCCAGTTTGTTGTTAAATCAACAAAAAAATTTTTTGTTGGCTATTCACTTGGTCAGACAACAACTAAATATTTCATAATTACCCAATCTACTGGTGAGTTAGAAAAATATTTTATTTTTGACCAGCCAATTGGTCAAAGATTAACCATTTCATAGCTTCCAAGTCAGTTGGTCATCCAACAAGTAAACATTTGACTATTAAATTTTTTGGACAGTCAAGTGCAGAAAAACCCATGGCTGAACAACATAGACCAGAACTAGAACCACCCATAATAGAATATACTGGGGGAATATGACATGAGGACATCTCAAAAGTTTGACATGGGGGATTATGAGCACCAAAAATACTCATTTTTATGCATATTTTAAATGGGTATTATATGGTATATTTAACACTAGAAATGCATTTTTGAATAATTATTTCATATATTTAATAGAAAATTAAGTATTATACTTGAATGGTGTTTTTAGTGGAAAATATGCGTAGATGAAGGTTTTTGCTACTAATTTGGCATTTTCGAGTCAACATCCCATTCAAACCTGGTAATGCATGAAGACATCTTGAAGAGAACTACGATGAATGGTGGAGGTAGGTGCCTGTATCCCGGTGACAGGCAAGCACCTATATCCGAGCGATAGGTAGACACCTGCATCCTGGTGCTTGTATCCTAGTAACAGGCAAGCACATTTATCCCAAATACAAGTAGACACTTGTGTTGGCAATTTTGGGTACTTTGGGTACATTGCCTTTGCTCAAGTGTATAAGTTGTCATTGATGTCAAGAAGCTCTTGAAGGAATTTGATTTGATGTCAAATAATTTGTTTTGATGAAGGTTACGACATGACAGTTTTCAAAGGTCTTTTGCAAACCCCAAGTTGGCAAGTTTAGAGATTACAGGTGGATGCATTGGTTTAATGCATTTGGGTCCAGGAGGAAGTATTTATTTAAATAATTAAAAACCTTGTTAAGGTTCCATTTAATTATTTTTAAATAAATAAATTATTATTTGCAATGGGTTCTCCTAATCCATGGCGCAAATGTTTTAACATTGTGGGCGCTAGCCAAGACCTCCGTCGACGTGTTAAACTCCTCGTCGACGTCAAAGAGCTTATGGTAAATTGCATATAAATCTCCCTCGATGAAAACAAAGATTGATCCCATCCGAATTTTGAAAGGAGTTGCTCGCTGTAAATTCGATCGTGTCTTCGCTGATTTTCGTGGATCCGCTGTTCGTTTGTCTGCACTCGTCGTTTGTCGAATCCGTCGTAAATTTTATTGTCGTCGTGTCACGATAGAGGAAAGGAAGGGACTGTGGTTTCATTTTATCCCTGGTGCAGAAGGATCAAGGTTAACAGCGTGAGGTTTAAACCTCACCGGGTGCCTTTGGCGCACCGGTAGCGGCTAGGCTGTTGGCGCGCTACCCGAACGGGAGGTTCCGCGTTCGAATATCGTGAAAGGGTTTTTCGTCGTGAAGTGGACGCAGCGGGTGGTGTTAGAATTCATGCGCAAATTTCTCCATAGCGATTTTTGATGTTGGCTAAGGTATTTTCGAAATTAATTTTTGCTAAGTGTTTTTGCGGATGGAGGAAGTTTGTTAGAGGGAAAAACAACTTAGGAGTTATAAGGAGTTTAAAGCTTGTTTGTATTTTGATAAAAGATTCTTTTTGAAGATGTTGTTGAAATTTCTTATTGCATTCTTATGAGAGATAAATTTTATTTGTGATAAGACTATAAGGGAGAAATAAGGTGTATAAGGGTTAAATCTTTCTTGTAATGTTGAGAGTGCTTTTGGTTGTTTATGGAAATGAAAGCATGATGTTTTAAGGTCAATTGCTTCTTGTGTGAAGTTGTGAAACCTTAAGTGGGCAGCTTTGAGATTGATATTTGCTTTCATTAAATTGGTAATAATCAAGCTATTCTTTACTTGGTTAAAGTGTTGAGCTTACTCCTTTATTGATGATTTGAAAAGTTGTGTGTGCTATTGTGAGTTGAGTTGGTGGATGCTTTTGTTCAAACAATATTGGAGAGAAAAGGAGTTCTACTTGTTTCCTTTTCTGATGTTGATTGTGAAATGCTTCAAGGTTGTGTTTTGAGCTGAATGGTGTTGATTGAACCTTGTTTGATGAGCATTGTTGTTGAAGCCCTAATTGATGGTGAAAAGAACATGAGTATCATTGTTATGTGATTCTTTGCATAGTTGGCAATTGTTGGAGTTTCATGTTCTTGAAAGAAAGCATTCTATCCTATCCATTTCAGATATTGAGTTGAGTTTTCAGATTTGAGATTGAGTTTGAGTTTTTATTTGAGATTGAGTTTGAGTTGAGTTTTTAGATTTGAGATTGAGTTTGAGTTGAGTTGATTTGAGTTGAGTTTTGAGATTGGGAGTTGAGTATAGAACATATTGAGTCTCTAACAATTCTCTTTATGCTTCTATGAGTTTGACAAATCACATTGGGTCTCTAACAATTCACCTTGTGATTTCCTACTAAGAAAGTTTTTCTTGGTGAGCTTGCTGAGGTTTTGGACAGGTTGGTGGGGACTTGTGAGCAGGTTTTGGACAGGTTTCGATGGGGACTTGTGAGCAGGTTTTGGACAGGTTTCGATGGGGACTTGTGAGCAGGTTTTGGATAGGTTTCGATGGGGACTTGTGAGCAGTTTTGGAT
The DNA here is from genome assembly GCA_028583015.1 of Wollemia nobilis. Taxonomy (NCBI): domain Eukaryota; kingdom Viridiplantae; phylum Streptophyta; class Pinopsida; order Araucariales; family Araucariaceae; genus Wollemia; species Wollemia nobilis. Next base: position 6,737,450 of record JAQPPZ010016635.1, read on the forward strand.
AGGTTTCGATGGGGACTTGTGAGCAGATTTGGACAGGTCCTAGCAGAGGACTTGTGAGCTGAGTTTTGATAGTTCTATCAGAGAACTTGAGGACAGAGGAGCACTGGTTCTTTGAGAAGAACCTGAGGATAGATTTGGCAAGTCTTTGAGAAGGCTTGTGTGTAGAGGATTGATTTGTTCAAGTGTTGGACAGATCTGATAGACAGAGGAAGACTTGTACTAGACCGACTGACTATGTTTGGTATAGGTTGCTGAGCTACTATGGACGTGATCATAGAAGGCAGAGGTCTCTTAGGCTAAGCATTGAGGATAGGAGGTCTTCGGTGGAAAGGAGTTCCACGTGCTGGCAAGAGGTAGAGGCAGTTGATCTTCTGAGGGATCATTTCCAAAGTAGAGGGGAAGGTATCTCCTTTGAGCAGAGGCTCATAAATTCAGATTGAGGGGAAGGTATCTCCTTTGAGTAGAGGCTCATAAATTTAGATAGAGGGGAAGGTATCTCCTTTGAGCAGAGGCTCATAAATTTAGATTGAGGGGAAGGTATCTCCTTTGAGCAGAGGCTCATAAATTCTGATTGGGGGAAGGTATCTCCTTTGGGCCGAGGCTCATAAACATTGTAATTGGGAAGGATTCCCAAAGAACTTTGAGATAACTTTTAGAGAAAAGTTTTGTGGACGTAGCCTAGCCATTCTGGGTGAACCACGTTAAAATTGGTGTCACTTTGTGGATGATATTGTGCATTGCTTTGATATTGCTTTGGGTATATTGCTTTACTATTTTGAAGTATAAAGGAAAAAGTAAAAAGAGGTCTTATACTTGTTCACCCCCCTCTCAGTATAAGCTTGTGTTCTTCAATTGGTATCAGAGCAGGTGCCTTCGAAAAGTTTAACAGACTTGAAGGAAAAGCTAGTAAAGAACACAATGGATCATTCAAGTAGTAATGTAACACCTATTCTTGATGGGTCAGATTTTGGTCTTTGGAGTGCAAGGATGAAGGTTCATCTAATGGCACTTGGTAATGAGGTATGGGAAGTGATTGAAGATGAGTACACTATTTCCTGTACATGGTCCTAATACTAAAGAAGAAAGGCTCCTACATCCCAACAATTCAAAAGCAATGAATGCAATCCTGAAAGGCTTACAGAAAGTAAATCTCACCAAAGTGATTCACCGTCAAGACAACTAGTGAAATGTGGAAACAGTTGAAGGTGGTTCATACAGGTGATACAAATGTCAGAAAAGCCAAGTTAAGACACTTCAAAGGTATGTTTGAACAACTCAAGATGAATGATGATGAAAATATTAGTGACTACATGCTTCGTATGGATGAGGTTGTTAACTCCATGAAAGACTTAGGTCTTGAGCTTGCTGAAAATGATGTTTGTGATAAGATTTTAAGATCTCTTCCTAATAGATTTAGTGAAAATATTTCTGCTATTGAGGAAGCTAAAGATTTGGATAAGTTGAAAAAGGATGAGCTCCATAGTATACTTGCAGCATTTGAGTTGAGAACTCAAGTGAAGGTTGATGTCAAGAAAGAGGCAGATTTCAAGGCTACCAAGGAATCCAAGGGTAAACAACTTCAAGATAGTGATGAGTCTTCTAGTGATGAAGAGGCATATTACAAGCAAGAAAGGCAAGTTCTCTAGAAAACACAAAAGTATGAAAAATATAAGATGTTTCAATTGTGGAAAGTTTGGTCATTATGCTACTAACTGTACTGTTCCCAAGAATGAAAGTGATGAAGATAAACAGGATTCTAAGAGCAAGGATTCTGATGAGCACAACAATCAAGGAAAGAGGTATTCTCACAAGCACAAGAAGAGTTTCTACCTAGACAAAGCAAGTAAGTGTTCTAGTAGTGATAGTGAAAGTTCTTCAAGTGATAATGAAAATGAGATGTTGTTCATATCAGAAAAAGAGGAAGAACCGAAACATAGATTCATTATCATGAAATGTCTTAGATGTGGAAATTTTGGTCACCTTGAGGATGATTGCACAAATAATGATTTGGTTTCTAGTATGTATGAGGATGCTTCAGAAAACTATAAGGAAGATGCATGTATGGTTTTTGAAAAGGGTAGCACCTCTAGTGATAAGAAATCTGAAAAAGGCTTTGATGATTCAAAAGGCAATCAAATAAAGGATCTTGAAAGTGAACTTATTAGTGCTCTTAGTGCTTTGAAAAAGGAAAGAAAGAAGAATGCTAGACTCAAGGATAAGTTAGATGAATGTTGTATGGAGAGAGATGATCTTATAGAAAGTCTTGACTTCTCTATAGCTAAGACACAAGAACTCAAGGATGAGTTAGAGTCTAAGGTTCTTGAGTATAGTGAGTTAGAACAGAAAATGGCTTCTTTGAAAGAGGAAACTAAAGAGTACAAGGATAAGCTTTACAGGTTTCAAGATAGCTCCAAAAAGGTTAAGTCACTCATCAAAGGTCAAAGAAAGACAACAAGATAAAACAGGCCTTGGTTTTGTTAAGCCACACAAGGAACAAGTTGGAGAGTCTAGTAAGAGACTCCAAAAGGAAGAGAGTTCTGATGAGGAAAGTACTTCAGAAAAGGAGTCCTTGAATGATAGATGCACAGAAATAGAAAACAGAATTCAGAATGAGAAGAAGAAGTTTTCAGGACCCAAGAGGTCAAATAAAGGAAAGTTTCAAGGCGAGATGTTTTGCTTGTCACAAGTTTGGTCACATGGCTTCACATTGCATGGCTCAAGTGAAGAAGGTAAATGACAATTTCAGAAGTGCTAGTTTCTTTCAAGGGTATTGCTACTCTTGTAAACAGTTTGGGCACAAGGCAGTCTATTGCAAGGTAAATAACAGGAACAGGTTTGATCAAAATAGGTTTGGTCAGAACAGGTTTGGTCAGAACAGGTTTGGCCAAAATAGGTTTGGTCAGAACAGGTGGATTCAAAGATCAGGTTTACCTCAGAGAAACAACATCGTCAAGTGTTTCAAGTGCAACAATGAAGGTCACATAATCAGACAGTGTAGAGCTAAAATTCTAGAATACAAGAACAGGAACAGTGGCATGATCAAGTCCAAGGATCAAGGCATGGACAAGAACAGGGATGAGAACAAGAACAAGAAAAGTGACAAGAACAAGAATATGGACAAAGAGTTCAAGAGAAGGCCCAACAAGGAAGTTATAGATGCTGATGATGATCAGTGCCTAATGGGAGTTTTACTCCCACCCCAGAATTAATCACCTCATCAGGAGGTGGGGAGGGACTAAGCTAAGAGGCTCATTCTTAGTCCCGAGCCCCAAAGGTGGCCCTTTGCCATTGATGACAAAGGGGGAGAGATATGAGTAAGGGGGAGAGCTTCAAAGTGAAGAGGAAAGCTTCAAGTCATGGGGAGCAAAACTTCAAAGGAAGATTCTCAGTTGTGGGCACAGTTTCTCAGTTGTTAGCACAGTTGGTTTCAGTTTTGGCTCTTGAGAAGTGTTTTCAATAAAGGTTTGCCATCAATGACAAAGGGGGAGATTGTTGGCAATTTTGGGTACTTTGGGTACATTGCCTTTGCTCAAGTGTATAAGTTGTCATTGATGTCAAGAAGCTCTTGAAGGAATTTGATTTGATGTCAAATAATTTGTTTTGATGAAGGTTACGGCATGACAGGCTTTCAAAGGTCTTTTGCAAACCCCAAGTTGGCAGGTTTAGAGATTACAGGTGGATGCATTGGTTTAATGCATTTGGGTCCAGGAGGAAGTATTTATTTAAATAATTAAAAACCTTGTTAAGGTTCCATTTAATTATTTTTAAATAAATAAATTATTATTTGCAATGGGTTCTCCTAATCCATGGCGCAAATGTTTTAACATTGTGGGCGCTAGCCAAGACCTCCGTCGACATGTTAAACTCCTCGTCGACGTCAAAGAGCTTATGGTAAATTGCATATAAATCTCCCTCGATGAAAACAAAGATTGATCCCATCCGAATTTTGAAAGGAGTTGCTCGCTGTAAATTTGACTGTGTCTTCGCTGATTTTCGTGGATCCGTTGTTCGTTTGTCTGCACTCATCGTTTGTCGAATCCGTCGTAAAGTTTATTGTCATCGTGTCATGGCAGAGGAAAGGAAGGGACTGTGGTTTCATTTTATCCCTGGTGCAGAAGGATCAAGGTTAACAGCGTGAGGTTTAAACCTCACCGGGTGCCTTTGGCGCACCGGTAGCGGCTAGGCTGTTGGCGCGCTACCCGAACGGGAGGTTCCGCGTTCGAATATCATGAAAGGGTTTTTCGTCATGAAGTGGACGCAGCAGGTGGTGTTAGAATTCATGCACAAATTTCTCCATAGCGATTTTTGATGTTGGCTAAGGTATTTTCGAAATTAATTTTTGCTAAGTGTTTTTGCGGATGGAGGAAGTTTGTTAGAGGGAAAAACAACTTAGGAGTTATAAGGAGTTTAAAGCTTGTTTGTATTTTGATAAAAGATTCTTTTTGAAGATGTTGTTGAAATTTCTTATTGCATTCTTATGAGAGATAAATTTTATTTGTGATAAGACTATAAGGGAGAAATAAGGTGTATAAGGGTTAAATATTTCTTGTAATGTTGAGAGTGCTTTTGGTTGTTTATGGAAATGAAAGCATGATGTTTTAAGGTTCAAATTGCTTCTTGTGTGAAGTTGTGAAACCTTAAGTGGGCAGCTTTGAGATTGATATTTGCTTTCATTAAATTGGTAATAATCAAGCTATTCTTTACTTGGTTAAAGTGTTGAGCTTACTCCTTTATTGATGATTTGAAAAGTTGTGTGTGCTATTGTGAGTTGAGTTGGTGGATGCTTTTGTTCAAACAATATTGGAGAGAAAAGGAGTTCTACTTGTTTCCTTTTCTGATGTTGATTGTGAAATGCTTCAAGGTTGTGTTTTGAGCTGAATGGTGTTGATTGAACCTTGTTTGATGAGCATTGTTGTTGAAGCCCTAATTGATGGTGAAAAGAACATGAGTATCATTGTTATGTGATTCTTTGCATAGTTGGCAATTGTTGGAGTTTCATGTTCTTGAAAGAAAGCATTCTATCCTATCCATTTCAGATATTGAGTTGAGTTTTCAGATTTGAGATTGAGTTTGAGTTGAGTTTTTCAGATTTGAGATTGAGTTTGAGTTGAGTTTTCAGATTTGAGATTGAGTTTGAGCTGAGTTGATTTGAGTTGAGTTTTGAGATTGGGAGTTGAGTATAGAACATATTGAGTCTCTAACAATTCTCTTTATGCTTCTATGAGTTTGACAAATCACATTGGGTCTCTAACAATTCACCTTGTGATTTCCTACTAAGAAAGTTTTTCTTGGTGAGCTTGTTGAGGTTTTGGACAGGTTTCGGTGGGGACTTGTGAGCAGGTTTTGGACAGGTTTCGGTGGGGACTTGTGAGCAGGTTTTGGACAGGTTTCAGTGGGGACTTGTGAGCAAGTTTTGGACAGGTTTCGATGGGGACTTGTGAGCAGTTTTGGACAGGTTTCGGTGGGGACTTGTGAGCAGATTTGGACAGGTCCTAGCAGAGGACTTGTGAGCTGAGTTTTGATAGTTCTATCAGAGAACTTGAGGACAGAGGAGCACTGGTTCTTTGAGAAGAACCTGAGGACAGATTTGGCAAGTCTTTGAGAAGGCTTGTGTGTAGAGGATTGATTTGTTCAAGTGTTGGACAGATCTGATAGATAGAGGAAGACTTGTACTAGACCGACTGACTGTGTTTGGTACAGGTTGTTGAGTTGTTGTGGACGTGATCATAGAAGGCGAAGGTCTCTTAGGCTAAGCATTGAGGACAGGAGGTCTTCGATGGAAAGGAGTTCCACGTGTTGGCAAGAGGTAGAGGCAGTTGATCTTCTGAGGGATCATTTCCAGAGCAGAGGGGAAGGTATCTCCTTTGAGTAGAGGCTCATAAATTCAGATTGAGGGGAAGGTATCTCCTTTGAGCAGAGGCTCATAAATTTAGATTGAGGGGAAGGTATCTCCTTTGAGCAGAGGCTCATAAATTTAGATTGAGGGGAAGGTATCTCCTTTGAGCAGAGGCTCATAAATTCTGATTGGGGGAAGGTATCTCCTTTGGGCCGAGGCTCATAAACATTGTAATTGGGAAGGATTCCCAAAGAACTTTGAGATAACTTTTAGAGAAAAGTTTTGTGGACGTAGCCCAGCCATTCTGGGTGAACCACGTTAAAATTGGTGTCACTTTGTGGATGATATTGTGCATTGCTTTGATATTGCTTTGGGTATATTGCTTTACTATTTTGAAGTATAAAGGAAAAAGTAAAAAGAGGTCTTATACTGTTCACCCCCCTCTCAGTATAAGCTTGTGTTCTTCAACTTGTATCCCAATGCCTGTATCACGGCAATAAGAAGTCACCTGTATACTGATGCATGTATCCCATCGTAGGTAGGTGCCTACATCTAGTGAGAATATACGATCTGAATTCAATGTTGATCGATTGACCAATTCAATGTTGATCGGTTGACCAATTCAATGTTGATCGGTTGACCAATTCAATGTTGACCGATTGACCAATTGACCATGTAATTTTTAAGGAAGTTGTAAAAAAATAAGGAAGAATCATTCTTACCTATGCACAATTAAAGGCCACTCTATTAATAAATTTTTCATGACTAAAATTAAATGATCATGCTTTTAATAGAAGAAAATAAAAATTGTCCGTGAAATGATCGTAGAAAATCACATCGCATGATTAAAATAAAGCAAGCTATTTTTGTAGTGGGATTGACTACGTTCTATATAAAATGCAAGTCATTCCTGAGAGGACCAATTCTAAATGTCCAAGTGTACTACATAATTTATAAATAATTTTTTTGAGTGTTATTTTACTTGCATGGATTAAGAGTGTGGATTTTACATTCAACCAGGCAAACCATATGTGGGAGCTTCGACCCACTCCAGATAGTATCCTCCCCTATTTATTTTATTTTTCCTTTATTAGTTTTTTGAATTTATTTCTTTATTTATTTATTTTTGCAAATTTACTGCTTTATTTATTTTCACAAGTGTGAATTTCGTACTTTATTCATTTATGCAAGTGTATTTAAATTCCTACAATTTTCTTTCAGCCATGTATTTATTTCTAGCATCTTAATTTGAGTTTATTTATTTATTTTTTGGCACTTAGTTTTATTGGATTTTGATGAACTAAAAATACATGAACAACAATTCCTCCACCAAACCAATAAGCATAGAGGGACTCAATACCCACACTACAGATATATATTGTGTGTGGCATTCTTAAGTTTACTAACTACCAAATTGAAAATTAATGGAAAGGAATGACTATATTTAGAACATAATTTTTTCTCACTAGACATCATGTAGGATGATCCCTATAGAGTTACAAGAACTCAAGACACAACTTCAAAACTTGTTAGAGAAAGATCTTATCAAGCCCAATGTGTCATCGTGGGGTGCTCCTGTTTTGTTTGTTAAAAAAAAGAAAGGTGGATCTAGGGCACATAGTTTTATTCAGGGGATTTTTGTCGATCCCAAGCAAATAGAGGTAATTGTTGATTGGAATGCACCCATAAATGTGAATGAGGTGCATAATTTTATGTAGATTGAAGGCTATTATAGATTATTTATCAGGGGTTTCTCAAGAATTGCTCAACCTATTACAAATATTCAAAGAAAAGGAAAGGATTTTAACTGTACTGAACAATGTGAAGAAACCATTCGGACTTTGAAGGAGAGGTTGACAACACCAATTCTATAGTTACCTAATTATTCTAAGAGGTTTATAGTGTGTATCGATGCATCAATTGAAGGATTAGGAGGGTTTTTGACCCAATATGAAGTGGTCCTTACCTTTGAATCAATAAAACTTAATCTACATGAGGTAAACTATGCCACTCATGACTTGGAGTTGGCAGCAGTTGTGCATACTCTTAAGATTTAGAGGCACTATTTGCTTGGAAAACTGTTTGAACTCAAGATACATCTTAAGGTACATTTTTAGTCAACCCTTATTGAATGCTAGGTAGCGTTGGTGGATGGAGTTTTTGGCTAAGAATGATTTCGGTATAGAATATATCAAGGGTAAGGAGAACAAGATTGCTGACACTATGAGTAAAAGAGGGTATATTACTACAATGATAAAATTTCATTATGATTTGTTAGATCAAGTTAAGGAAATGTAATAGAAAGATGAATTTTGTTAGAAATGTAATGCTCAAATAAAGTAATAACCTAAACAAGATACAGTTTTTGTGTATAGAAAATATTTGTTATATTATAAGAATAGAATGGTTGTTTCAAATATGGATGGATTAAGAGAAAAAATACTTAAGGAGGTATATAATACTCCTTAATCTGTGCATCATAGAGGGGCAAAGATGCACGGGAGTTTGATAAAGGCCTATTACTGGCTAGGAATGAAAAAGATATTAATAATTATGTGACTAGGTGCTTAAAATATTAGAAATTAAATGGAGAACATTTGTACCCACATGATATTCCTTCATAGAAATGGTAGGTGGTCTCAAAGGATTTTATAGTTGGTTTTCCTAAAACAAGATTTAGGCATGATGCATTCTTGGTTATGGTAGATATATTAACCAAATATGCACATTTTATACCTAGGAATGTATAGGATGATGCACTTTTTATAGCAAGTAAGTTTACCAGAGAGATAGTGTGACTACATGGTTTTTTTGAAGTGATAATATTCGATAGAGATTCACATTTTACATCATAATTCTAGTAAGTGTTGCATGAAGCATTGGGTACTAAATTGAATATTAGTTCATTCTATCACATTGAGATAGATGGAAAAATTGAGGGTGAATCAGGTCTTATAGGATATTCTAAGAATGTATTGTATGGATAATCATACTAAATGGAAATATTATTATACCTAGTCAAATTTACATACAATAACAATTATCATGCATCACTAGGTATGGCACCATTTGAAGCCTTGTATGGAAGAAGATGCAGGACTCCCTTGTCATGGGATAATCTAGAGGATTGGGTAGTGATCGGACCAGATACTATAAAAGAAATAGAAGATCAATTAAAAAGAATTCAACAAAAGTTGAAGGATATCGTAGATCACTAAAATATCTATGCAAAACTCAAAAGAACATCGAGGGAATACTCTCTAGATGATAGATTGTTCTTAAGAGTGAAGCCTACTAAGAGTTCTATAAAATCTTCCAAACTTGATCCTAGATATGTGGATCCATTTTAAATTACAAGAAAAATAAGTCTTGTTGCTTACAAACTTGCTCTATCACCAAGCTTATCCAAAATTCATAATTTCTTCCACGTGTCCCTCCTTAGGAAGTATATTTCTGTCCCCACTCACATTTGGAATATTTACAATTTGTAGATGTCACACCCACTAAAAATTGAGGTGTGCCCTGCCAGAATACTTGGTTTTGATACCAATAACTTGAGAATAAGAAACTGTGAGACAATAAAAGTCTCCCCAAGATCGAAGAATGCTCCATCCACAAGATCAATCACACATAAAAGAGGTAAAACCACAAAAAAAATATAGAGTGGTAAAATCCTACTTCAAATGAAGAAGGGAAACATCCACTATGAAGCTCACTATATTACTCAATGATTCACCAGTACAAGAATGGTTCAATGTTATGCAAAAATATGCATCAACATAAACTACAAAACAAGTCAATATGACAAGATATATTTCATATGTAGTAGAAAAAACACCTATTTAAAGAGAATATTTTCTACTACAACCCTAAATATTATCACAATCTAATCAAATATTAGAAAGTGCTTTAATTACTTTCTAATTTTATCACAATCTAATCTTTGAGATATGTGAGAAGTGACATTTATCAAATATTAGAAAGTGATTAGTTACTTTCTAATATTTGCTAGAAAAGGGAAATAACTTTTTTCCAAGAAATTAAATATTATTAACACCTTTAATTTATTTATTTATTGGGTGAGAATATTTTACATTAGATAAAATTATATTCTAATTCAAATATTATTCTTTAGACTTTATATATTAGTCTAAAAATAATTTACACAATGTTGCATTACATATTCCAACACTTCCCATTAATGCAATATTGGGAAAAGGAATTATGAGACAAAGAAAAATTCTCCCCTTAAAGATACAAATGAGGATGGGAATAAAATGAGTAATATAGTTACAATGAGCTTCTATGGCCAAGAATGGTCTACAATAAGGCACCAATACAAAATGGGCCAAAATGAGTCTGCAAGCCCCCAATGGAGTAGCTTCAGATACAAGCATCTTACAAATCCATCCATCAACTACAAGTGGTTGCAAATGACAAGAAGAAAACATCACAAGGGTGTCTTTCATAAGTACAAAATCCCAAACGGAAGTACCTGCAAGCTATAAGCAGCTCAACATAAGATTAGTTAGATACATCATCATAAATATATTCACCACAGCATATATGAATATCCAAAGATGATAATAAAATTGATCTAACAAATAGTGAACTATAAGTCATCACAAAAATATGCCAAGCCATACTTATAGTCATGTGCTATATAGTTGATCAAAAAATATCATGTACAAAGTTGCATAAAGCAAACAAGGAGTACCATGATAATGCAAACTCTAAAGTACCATGTGCAAAAGTAGCACAAGGCTAAAAAAAAAGTACCATGTACAAAATTTGCATAAGGTATATGAAAATATTAAAGTGTGCACATCGGTTGCATAAAGCCAACCATAAAATATCATGTACAAAAGTAGCATAAATGCTAACAAGAAAGTACCATGATAAACCAATTGCATAATTCCAACTACATAAAAAACAATGTACAAAGTTGCACAAGGCAACAAGAAAGTACCATGTAAAAGAGTTACATAAAGCAATTGCATCATATACCATAATTACACAATGCCATCTACAAAGTAACATGTGCAAAATTTACATAAGGAAAAAAAGAAAGTACCATGTTAAAAAGAGATGCAAAAAGCAATTATACCACTAAAGATCAACTCATATATAGCACAAAACACCTCATAGAGATGAAGTTGTCATCACATAAGTGTAACTACACTTCATTCCCCCTTGAGTACAACTTCACCAAACCAAGTGAGTCCCTCATCTTACAAAACTGCTCCTTTGGAAGAGGTTTGGTGAACAAATCAGCATAATTATAAGATGATGGGCAATACTCCAACTGAATAGTCCCATCCAATACCTTCTCTCTGATAAAATGGGCTTGGATTTCAACATGCTTTGTCATTTGATGCATTACAGGATTTCCTAATGCCTTTCCTAATGCTCCATGAAGTTGCATTGAACTCAATAGTGTGACCACTTCTAGCAACTTGAAAAACTAAAATTAAATTTCTCCTAAGGTTAGGCACATATAGGACATTATCAAGTAATTTCCCTTCAATTACAACATTGTCAACACCTTCTACTTGAAGTCTAGTATTATCACCAATGAAAACCGAATCTTAAGAATGCTTATGAAAGTCCATGAACTTATCCTTTTTAAAACACATATGGTTAGTGCATCTAGAATCTAACACCCATTCATTAGAAGTAGATGAGTCAATGGAGTAGAGGGCACAAACAAAGGCATTGCTATCAGAATTTTACTTTACATTGTTGTTCTTTTTCTTTCCCTTGCCAAACCATTTCTTAGGTCCTTGTCCCTTAGCCTTTTCTTTTTCTTCCTTTTCTACAATCTTCTTCTTCTTGAAACAATTTTGTTTCTTGTGGCCTTCATTGCCACAAAAGTTGCAAGTGAAATCAACTCTAGGCTTGTTGGATTGGAAATTTTGATATTTTCTTCCCTTGTATTTCTTCTTGAATGAAGCTTTAGTGGCACTCAAGGCAACATTCTTCTCCTTGACAACTTGACCATTCAATTTGTCTCTATTAAGAGACTCTTCATGTTGAATCAATAATTGTGAAAGAGTGTTGAGAGGAATGCCATCCTCTTCTTGCTCTAGCCTAGTCTCAATAATGGTGATAAAATTCTTGAACTTACTTGACAAGTTCCTCAAAATGATAAATCTTAAGAGCTTCTCACTTATCCAATCACAATTACAAGCCAATAGTTGAGTTCTCATGTCTTTCATATTTGATAGGAAGATCAAGGCACTTTCTTATTCACCTTACATAGTGCTAAGAATTTTGGACAATAAAGTGAATTTACTTGATGTGTTGAACCCTAGATGGACTTGTTTTAGCAAATCCCATGCATCTTTAGCATGCTCACAATGGCTTATAGTGAGAAATATCTCATCACTCACACTATTGATAATCATGGAAAGTGCAAGGTGACTCATGTTGTTGTATGTCTCAAGTGCTCTTGCCTGGGTTGGGATTGTTTCATCTCCATTCACAATGGGCCATAACTTTCTTGCTTGAAATTCAAACCTCATCCTTGCTTCACATATTCCAAAATTTGATCCATCAAGGATTTGCTTAGGTGTGAAGGAGATTCTATGATCATCCATTCTAGAAAGTGAACATAATCAAAACATAAGATGCATTGACAAAGTAAATAAATGATGCAATAAGAAAGTAGATAAACATAATTGAATATATATAAAAATAATAATTTTCAAGTAATCTACTTTTCAATCATCAAAGATAATCAAAGTTAAACATCATTAAGAGAAATAAGCATCATCATGAAAGATAATCAACATCATCATGAACTACTATAACCATATTTCAATAAACAACTATAACCATATTGCAATTGAATAAATGAAATAAACCAAGATCAACTTGCAATAAGAAGGTAACTAACCATAACAATCATCTTGCAACAAAATAAACTAACTTGAATTGAACCATAAAATATTTGTTAAATGTTAGATAGTCAATAAGTTAGTAAGTTAGTGTTCATTTTAAGGTTTTGCTATAGCCTAATGAATTGCCAATTCATATCACCCAAGGTCAACCAAGCTACCCAAAAGGGTATGGGTACGAGGACCCAAAAAGGACTTGCTATCGATAGAGCAGATTCTTTTGGATTCAATAAGTGTTTAGCAAATATAAACTATGTTGCAATATTAAGTAAATTTTAATCAAATACTAAAGTTGTGGTTAGCAAGTTGATTCATTTTTAACCTTTCTTGATTAATATGAAAATTAGTAAATTGCAAGTTAGTTGGTTAGTAGATTGTTTAGTAGCAAGTTAGTAGTTAGATTAGTTGAGATGCAAAATGTAAGAAATATGAACAAGAGATAGTGAAGACACAAAGCAAAACATAAATACTCTCTCTCTCTCTCTCTCTCTCTCTCTCTCTCTCTCTCTCTTTCATTATATTTTACTCTCATAATGAGAGATACAAGTTATATTAATTTACGGTATGCTTCAAGCAAATACTGGAGAGAGATTAGAAGAAATTAATAAAAATAGGGCAAGAGAGTGAAAAAGTTGATCCGAAATTGCCTTGTATACTCCAAAACATAATTGGATAACCTTGTTAAACAAACAAACTCACAAACAACCATTGTTAATATGAGACAAAAAATATTGCATTTTAAGGAGGATAATAATAATTTTTAATACAAAAAATTGCTTTAAAAAAAATGCAATTAAATTAATAAAATTTATTTTATTAATAAAAAAATGGCATGAAAAAGTTTAAAGATTTTTATAAAGCAAAACTTTTCAAAAAAAAAAAAAACTGTTTTTTTTTTAAACAAAACTTTTTTTTTTTAAAACAAAATTGTTTTTTTTTTTTTTTATAAAGAAAAACTGTTTTTTTATATATATATATATATATATATATATATATATATATATATATATATATATATATATATATATATATATATATATATATATATATATATATATATAGCCACGTTTTTTTTTAAATAAATAAAAAAATGACTATATATGAAAATAGGGGTTTTTGGGTCTTCCAAACGCAACCATGGGGTCAGTTTGACTCCAAAAACCTTTCCAACAAAAGCTTAATGCCAAAAAAAATGTATAGATTTAAAATGAAAATACTATTTGTAAAATATCTAACAACTAGATCTAAAAACATAATAAATCTATAAACCCTAATGGCAGATTTGTAAAATAAGTTTACATAAAATACCCAAATATCAAATGCTTGCAAAAAAAATATACCTTAATGGGATTTTCACCTCAAAGAATTGAAGACACTTTATGGATATCCCAACCGCTTTGATACCAAATGTGAGACAAGCAAAGTCTCCCCAAGATCGAAGAATGCTCCACAAGTTCAATCACACATAAAAGAGGTAAACCCACAACACAAATATTGAGTGGCAAAACCCTGCTTCAAATGAAGAAGGGAAACATCCACTATGAAGCTCACTATATTACTCAATGATTCAATAGTACAAGAATGCTTCAATGTTATGCAACAATCTGCATCAGCATAAACTACAACACAAGTCAATATGACAAGATATATTTCATATGTAGTAGAAAACACCCCTATTTAAAGAGAAGATTTTCTACCACAACCCTAAATATTATCACAATCTAATCAAATATTAGAAAGTACTTTAATTACTTTCTAATTTTATCATAATCTAATCTTTGAGATATGTGATAAGTGGCATCTATCAAATATTAGAAAGTGATTAGTTACTTTCTAATATTTTCTAGAAAAGGGAAATAAATTTTTCCCAAGAAATTAAATATTCTTAGCACCCTTAGTTTATTTATTTATTGGGTGGGAATATTTTACATAAGATAGAATTATATTATAATTCAAATATTGTTCTTTAGACTTTATATTTTAGGCTAAGAATAATTTACACAATGTTGTATTACATATTCCAACAGAAACATTGAGTAGTGTCGGGTCTAATAGGACCTCTACTGAGACAAAAATACCACATTGAAGAATGTGGTTGATATAAAAGAACAATTTCCTTATCTGTTTGAGAAAAAAATAACAATTAAATATTTTATGTGGATTTATGATGCATATGTATATGTGTGTGCATGTATATCTAGACTACTGAGTAGAGTTGTTTTTGTGTATATTTTAGAAATGCATGAATATATGGTTCAATGGAAAATAAAACAATATGTGGATAGATTAAGTAACCAAGTTTGAATTATTGAATTATTTATAGTTAAATAATGATTTATGGACATGATTAAATTATGCCTATTTAGTGAATGAACATGTTTACTGATGAACATGTGAAATGGATTATGTAAACAACTTTAACATGTTGAAGGAATTGTGAACGCACATGATTACATGAAGTATGGTTTGTGATTGGATATATATATATATAAACTTATTTTTAACCATGCACAAAACACAAGAACTATATTTATTTCTAGTGGGGAAGGATGTAATGACCCTCCTTGCATGACCATTTTTAGTGGATGGTACTACTGATAGCTATTGTGTTGTAGGACCAGGTACACACCTTTGATCAATAAAGAAAATTTGATAGAAAAGCTAAGAGAGAAGTGATTATTCAACCTATGATTACATGGAAGCTCAAGTAAGATCATATCATATAGGAAATTGTGTATGAATGCATTGTGTGTGAGCTTTATTTTGAAATTATATTTGATATATGTATGTATAATTTCTATGATGGCGATGAAAGTACCATGGGCATGGGAGCCAATTTGCTAGTTGAAAATTGCTTAATGTTTTTTTTAGAAAGTTTATAAATTACAACAATATACATATAAAATAATAAAAAATTATATATATATATATAAAGGTAACATAACTTTTCTACCCTATTAGTTACTTTCTCTACTTTATGAGATATGGTTAGTGGTGGATCCGGGGAGTTGGTAATGGCATGGAACTTTCATGATTGCTCTCCAACCTCCTCTATGATTTCTGTGGAAATTTCGATGGGAGAAAATATCATCTTATTTTTATGATTGGCATTAGGGATAATATATATATTATATGTATTCTACATTAGGTTGGGGAAAACAAGAGAGAATAGTGGAAGCTTGTTGTGCATGCCTGTGATTAGATTATGAAAATATTTTTGCAAATGCGCAATTGCTCAGGCCAACTTTGCTCCATTTCTTATTGTAAAATGCACTAGTTTTGTTGGTTGAATTAAATTTCTATCTAGTTTAGATTCAATTAAAATAAAAACTATATCCTATCTGAATAGTTATTTGTGATAATTGTGATTGCGTCTACCATATGTTACTAGGAGTGGTTTGTATATACATTTGATTGGCTAGCTATGTATATTCATACTATACCTTTGATTGTGTTTGTGGCTTTTACGCTTGGAAACAACCCTTCAAAAACAAAATAAAATAAAAAGAAATATTATTTTGTAAGCTTGGTTTAACTGAAGAGTGTTGTCACACATGCTATAGTTTTGAGAAACTTTTAACTTTTTTGGAACCCCAACTGTCGAATATATCTATTGATGTAAAAGAATTTGTTTTAGAAATATGGTGAACTCATGATATAGTAGAGAAGAGGACCCGAAAGTAAATCTTGAGGCCATATGATTTTGGGTGGAACTTTGCTTGAAAACCTCCTATTATGAAAAATGATATCTCCTAATGACTACCAAACCAATTTAGCTTGTTGTGGTAGTGTAGTACTAAATTTGCCTATGAGTGTAATTTGAAGACATGACTATTTGTATGCATATATTGTGTTGCTTGGATTATGGTTGAACCATGCAATTGATGTAAGAAAATAATGAATATTTACTGTAAAGAAATGTATTATGAAATCTGTGACTACATTATTGATGGCATATAGTATGCATATTTCATTCCTGAAATTTGTATCTTATTCCATTCATTATGATATTTTTGTGGTTGTTGTTGTGGATTACATAAATGGTACCTGTGGATAGCCAAATATACTACATTCAAGATATGAGAGACACTTATTTTCAAATATTTTTGGACCATCAAGTACAAGTGAAATTATGTATTAAGTCATGTGTTCACTAAAATATCTGGTTGGATGATTCTAACATCTTTCTATAAGAAATAGTTGTACCAATATTATCAGAATCTGTTTGGATTATGAAAGAGACAAACAAATGTGATATACATATTGTGCATACCAATTAGCCCTTTACTCAGTTAACATTGTAAGTTGCTATGTGTGATGTTGCAACTATGCTTGTTAATGACTAAATAC